>JAPSGF010000218.1:188810-205162 GCA_035772895.1 Perdix hodgsoniae | reverse complement strand
CTGCGCTCTGCGCTCTGCGCTCTGCGCTCGGCTCTGCCCCAGCGCTCCGTGTGCTGCCGCTGCGCTGCTCCGGGTGCTGTGGGCGGGCACGGGGTGCAGCGCGCTTCTTCGGTGCCTCGGGAGCTGCCGCCGCGCTGCGCGGTGCGGTGCTGTTCTGCTCTGCGCGGTGCCGGCTGAGCGGAGCTGCCTCGGCTCTTCCTTGAGTGTTCGTTCAGCGCTGGGGAATGCCTCACCTTGGGGCCCGGTGCGCCTTCCGGGATTTGCATATTGCAAAACAGTCGGGCCTGCATCATTGGGTGGAAAAGTCAGATCTCCTCCTCCGTGCGGGAGCGCTGCGGCTGGTGCTTGGCACGGGTCTGCCCGTCTGTGGGAGGGCTGGGGGGTACCGCAGCTCCAGGTGGCATTTATGCATTGAGGCAGGCAGGGACAGATGAGTGAAATTCCAGAAAACTCGCTAATGACACGGAGAGGGATGAGCAGGGCTCCCCTTCTTTTTTGCAGATCCCTTCTGTGAACCAAACTTTCTCCACGTGAAAGCCCCTGGCTATGGAGAGATCCCACAGGGATCCCTGAGCTCCAGGTGGTCCCCTTTGCTCCCACGCCCCTGTGTGCTGTGCTGCATCTATGCCTCTGCCATTCACCCCCAGCAGTGGGAGGCTGAGCCGTGCCAGAAGAAGCTCTGCCCAGGGCTGGGTCCCCCTGGCTCCCATCCCTGTGCTCCTTTCCCCCCCGTGTCAGCAGTCAGGCACAAAGGGGATGAGCAGAGCCCCAGAGCACAGAATGAAGCAGTCTGGTGAGAAGTTACACCGTGCTTTGCCAGGAAGGCTTGTCCTCCTTCCCCGGGCACACCTCCATGCTGTGCTGTGCCATGCTCTGCAGTGCCAGGGCAGCCCTGTGCCCAAGGGCACGGCAGCGCTCCCACAGAGAGGAACTGCTCTGTCTGAAGTTGCAGCGGCAGGGGAAGCCGGAACAGTTCTTGTGAGCAGGAAGCGACCTCCAGGGCTGAACGTTTGAATGGAAGTGCAACCTGGCATTGTGCAAAAACCCAACCTGGGGTGCTGCTGCCAGCTCTGCAGGGCACGGGGCTTGGAAGGCACATGGGAGGCTGAGCTGTGCCGTGCCGTGCTGTGCTGCGCTGTGCTGCGCTGTGCTGTGCTGCAGAGCCATGCGCGGGAGCTGGGGAGGCAACGCTGTGGCCTGCCCCGAGCAGCCAGCTTGAAGGTTGTCTTATTTTAGCTCCAGCAATCTCTCTCTAGATCCGCTACTGCGAGGTCTCGCTTGCAATAAACCGTATTGGCTCTCTTCTTTATACAAATTGCTGGTATGAAAGAAAAGGCAGCCTATATGCACGGAGGCAGGCAGGAGCTGGCGAGATCAGGTTTCCGACCGAGCTCCCGGAGGAGAAGTCAGCATTTGATTGAAGCTACACTTGGTTCTGGGTTCCCAGGGGACAGCGGCCCTGAAACACGAGAGCCCTCCCTCTTTCTTTCCCCCTTCTCCCTCTCTCGCTCTCCTCTTCCTCTAAAAGCCTTTGTGCTGAGAGAGCCTCGGTAGCACGAATCGCCGCTCTCTCACGAGCGTGGCGCAGCCTTTGCTGACATTGTTTTGTGAGCGGTGGTTTCCACCAGGCCAGCAGATTGCTCGCTGCGGAGAGGCAACAGGGCTGGCCAATGGCACCGGGCCGGGGCTGCGTGCGGGCTGTGGATCCATCAGGGGATGTTGGTGGGAGATGCGCCCCATTGGTGGGAGACCCATTGCGCTGGTGTGGGATGGCACCAGGGGATGAGGTGGAGGCGTGCTTCTGATGAAGCTGGCTTTTCCCCCGTGCTGCTGCCATTTCCAAACCTGCATGTAAACATCGAGAAAGTGTGCGCCAGGAGTTGGTGTGACGGGCGCATTTCAGAGAAATGCACCCCGTTGCAGTTTCCTTGTAGAGACGTGTAGTTGGGGCAGCGCTCGGTGTCAGAGCGGGCAAGGAAGCACTTCCTGGAACTGATTTATTTTCCCCTCGCTGCTGCTCGGCGAGATCCACCTCACCAACTTTTGTGGCTGATAGAGCGATCAGTGAGCGCGGGGCGGGAGGCACGGGCCGTTAGACCCGGCTCCAGCCGCACCATCACCGCAGCGCTGGGTGCGGGTGCGCGGTGCCACCGGGACGCCGAGCGTGCCACGCACTTTGGGTCGGCGCTGCTTTTCCTTTTGCCGTCGTCTCCCTTCCGCGGGGAAGGGCGCAGCGTCGGGTGCGCTCGGGCGCGGGGACGGCCCCGGGGCCGCCGCCAGGAGCGAGCGGGCGGCGGGGGGGCGACGAGGCTCCGCCCGACCCCCGCTCGGTGCTCGGGGCGGGGGGCTGCGGGCGCTGGGGGGGTTCCTCGTTCGGAGCGAACCAGCTGCGGGAGTCGGTGGTAGAGAGGCGAGGGCGGACACAATGCTGCTGTTGTTGGTTTGATGTCGAGCTGCGGATTGTTAGTCTGGGTTTAACTATGTGGCGAAGGGGAGGGGGGAGAACGCGAAGGCTGTTTACGGCCAGCGCAAATAATGTGACAGCTGTTGGAGCGCGAACGGCCCGCGCCTCTCCGGCACCCGCACACAAAGCGCTGCCGCGGCCGCAGCGATTCCCGGGGGGGGAGAGGCAGCTCCCGGCCCCCGGGAAGGACGGCAGCGGCTGTTCCCCCCCCCAACGGGCCGGGAAATCCCCGGCTGCCCCGGAGCGGCCCTCGCTGAGCCTCAGAGCCGCGGGGCCGTGCGGGGGCCTTGCGGGAGCGGAGCCGTGAGGCGCGGGCGGTGCGGTGCGTGTTTGCCTTCGGAGCACGTGCTGCGGGAGGAGGAGCTGTGTCGGCCTCCTGGGATCGCTCTGCAGCCGAGATAACCCGGGCGGGCCGCACCCCCGGAGCTGGCAGTGCTGGGCAAAACGCTGCTGCGGCCTCGGCGGGGTTCTCATCTGAGCCTGTGCTCAGCCTGCTGTTACATATGTTCGTGTGCTTTTACAGCCATACACAGAATTGAGTCATAAGGAACGAAATGCTGCCTGTTCTCAAAGTTTGCTTCTGCACCCAAAGTGCTCTCCCGGCCCTTGTGGAAGAGCCTCGGGAAACCCAAGGGAGCTCTCAGAACTGGGTCCTGGCCTCGATTTGTGCATGACACCGTTTTGCTCCCTACCAAAGCACTCCGTTCTATATAGCGGGTGACCTCCATGTACTAGGGCCTTTTCCTTTTCTCTTTATTATGTTTTTTTTTGTTGTTTTTTTTTTGACGAGGCAGCTTTGGGGTGGGAAGCGAGGAGAGCAGGGAATTCTCGCTCCCCCATTCCTTTATCTATCTTTCTCCAATCCTCTTTACGTGACGTTATTTTTCCTTTTGGCCTTGGCCGTCCCCATGGCTCTCTAAGGGTGATGACGTACTATTAGCGATGAGAGCACTCCGGTTTTCGTGCAGCATTTTAGCCCCCATTCCTCTGCCAGGGTGTTGGTGTGACACGTGCAGGAATAGCGCTTGCGAAACGCGCTTCGCCTGGGAGCAAAGGCAGAAAGATAAGCAGGGCCGCACGGCCCCAACACCGCCATCTCTGCCTCCTTCCACCGTGTTTGAAGCTGCGATGTTTGCAGGATTACGCTGCAGCCTCTGAGCGGGGAATGTCGCCGGCATAAAGGAAAAAAAAAAAGAAAAAAGGAAAAGAAAAAAAAAACCACGAGAAAAAGCTAATGCAAATTAGAGAAAAATAATTTTCTTTCAGCGATATGCAATGTATTAGTCACTTGTTATCATGCTTAGAGGCAGACCTCATTTGCGCGTCTGCCAACTCGTTCACATCTGCTCAGAGCCGTTCAGGGCATTTTAACCTTGGCGGTGTCGTGTCGTAGTCCCACGGATCAAGAACGAGTAATTAAAGCTCTGAGCGGCGGCACAAACCCATCGCCGCCCATCTGCAGCGCGCTCCGTTCGCGGCTTTGTCTCGGCGCGGAGCAGCGCGGTGGGAGCGGGGCCGGCAACGCGCGGGGGCTCCGCGCCGCGGGGCATCGGCGCGCACGGCAACTTTTGCTCTTTATTTTTCCCTTTTTCTTTTTTTATTTTTGTGGAAAAGCCGAGCGTTCTGGTTGGGGTTTCTTTCCCCTCCTCCCCCCCCCCGCCTCCCCCGATACTTTTTTCTTTTTCTTTTCCCTTTCTTTTCCTTTCTGCGCTTTCAGAACGGTGCGGGAGGTGACGCGGGGTTGAGATACGCGGCTGCAAAGATGTTTGCTGCCATAGCCGGAGAACCGCCAGCGCTTCCAGAAGTGCTCGGGAAACATTTCCCAGCAAGGAGAAACGTTAGCGCCGTGAGCCCGACCTAAACTTCGAGGCGAGGCTAATTCTTATGCGTTGTTTAGGAGAAACCGAGCTGTTTGTTTGCATGTTGTTGGGAGGGAAGAGAGAGAGAGCGAGAGCGAGAGCGAGAGAGAGAGAGAGAGAGAGAGAGAGAGAGGGAAAGAGAGGGGGAGAGAGAAAGAAAAGGGAGGATAAGCCCCAACTTTCCAAACACTTTTCATAAGCTGAGGGCTGAGCTGGTCGTGGGTAAAGCCCCGTGCCATGCCGATCCGCGCCGTGCTGAGCCAAGCCTTGCTGTGCTGAGCCGTGCCGTGCTGTGCTGTGTTATGCTGAGCCGACCCGTGCCGTGCCCTGCCCTGCCGTGCTATGCTGAGCCAAACCTTGCTGTGCTGAGCCGTGCCGTGCTGAGCTGAGCCGAGCCGAGCCGTGCCGGCCATTTGCCGCAGGAGTAGCGGAGGCCCGATGGGGCTGTGGAGCCGGGGGGGCAGGGAGGGGAGAGCACAGGGAGCCGCTCCCCATCCATCAGCCCCTCGAAGCTGTTGCTCCGTAAATGAGGGAACCACAGGCCCTGTCAGCCGCAATTATGCAAAATGAAGGCGTCCGTGATCAATATCTCCCAACGTCCCCGACGGATGCGGGGGGGCCCTCCCCCGCCCGGCGTGCGGCGGCGGGCGGGGCTGGGAGCGCTGAGCCGGGGCGGCCCCGAGGGGGGCAGGGGGGGGCCGGCCGCAACCGGCGGGGGGGGGGCGAGGGGGGGGGGAACGGGGCCCGCGTACCGAGCGTAGAGCTGTGGAAGGGAGCGCGGCCTTCCGTCCAACTCTCTCGGAGTTCTTTATTCGTGGGGGCTGGGGGAGGAGGATCCCCCCCAGCCCTGAAGTTGCTGTGAGAGACGGGGGGGTAGGGGGCAGCGGGGTGCAGCCGAGAACGGCGACCCGGGGCTGCGCTCGCCCACCGCCCGGCCTCCCGCGGCCGAACAATGGGGGCGGGCGGGGGGAAGGGGCTGGCTCGGGGGGTTTTCTTTATTATTATTATTATTTTTTTGCTTTCTTTCTCTTTTTTTCTCCCTCTCTTTTCTCTCGCTCGCCCTCCTGAAAAGCCAAAGCCGCCCGGGATAAAGGCGACAATGAGCGCTCCCGGGGCGCCGAGGGCGCGGCGGGTTAATGGGGCGGGGGCGTGCGGGGCAGCGTCCCCTCCCTCCCCGCGGCCCTCTGTTACCTGCGGTGCCGCGGGGCCGTGCGAGCGCCGCGCCGCTTCCCCTCCCCCGCCCCCCCGCTGCGGGCCCGGCCGTGCCGTTGGCTCCGGCGGAAACCTCGCTCCGTGCGTGTGTGCGAGCGAGCGTGGGCGAGCGCGTGTGTGTGCGCCTCTAAAATGGCGCGGGCGGCCGGGCGGGGAGATGCCGCGGCGGGTGGGCGGCCGGAGGGGGCCGCGCTGCCGCCGGGGGAGGGGAGGAGAAGAGAGGAGAGGGGGGAGCCGGGGTTCGCCGATCTGCGCTTCCCCTCCCCGCCGCCTCCGGAGCGCTGCGGCGGGGAGTGCGAGGAAGCACGGGGTGCGCTGGGGCCGGGGGGCGTCGCGGCCGCCGGCGCGGTGCTGCCCGTGCGGTGCTGCCGGCGCGGCGTGGCCGCGATCCCCGGGCGCTCCTCGCCGCGGAGCCGGGGACCCCCAGCCCTGGGCCGCCCCTCGGATCGGATCGGAGCGGACCGGGGCTTCCCCGAGGCTCCCTCCCCTCGGGTCGGGGGCGGGAAGGGCCGCCGGAGGGCTCGCAGCCATTTTGCCTCTCTCTCCTTATTGGCCGCCTCCCCGCCCCCTTCCCTAGTCCCTGGGCTTATCATTAATTGAAAACTTTTTTTTTTCTTTTTTTCTTTTTTTTTTTTCCTCCCTCCCTTTTTGGCTGTAACCGGCGCCGAGAGCAGCGCGACGATTCGCCTCGCGGCATATGGGAAAGGGAAAAGCGCTGCTGCCGCTCCGGCGCTGCCTGTGCGGGGCCAAGGCGTGACAGACGGCGCGGGGGGGGCGGACCGCCCCTCCCTCCCCGAGGCCACCGCGAGCGCGTGTGTGTGTGTGTGTGCGTGTGTGTGTGTATGTGGGGGGGGGGGGTAATCCCTCTGCCGGGCCGGAGCCTAGCGCGGCGCTGTACCCCCCCCGGACAGCCCCGTGTTTACCCGGCGGCGAGTCCCGGCCGCCGTCCGACACGTGATGGTGCGGCGGGGGGGGTGGGGGGGCTGCGGCGGAGCACTCACATCGAGACCCGCAGAGGAGCCGCGCAAGGCTCGAGGTGGATTTCCAATCGGGTTAGCGATCTCGCTGGCGCATTGTGCCGGGCGCTGCGCTTAAATGAAATGCCACACGTCCCGGGTAAAGGTCACACTCGTGCTCTAATCCGAGGAGCCGAGCGGCGGCTCTCGAGCCTGCGGCTTCCTCCTCCGGCTCCGGAACGTGTGGCTGGCGGGGATGCCGCGGGGAGGCTGCAACGAACAACCGGCGATATGTTCCCTATTTTTTGTTTGCTTGTTTATTTTGCAAAAAGCGTGGCCTCCTCCTTCCTTTCCCAACGCCCCTTTGAGCACGCGGCCGATGCCAGCTCACTGCCCGCTGTCGGGGCTCAGCGGTAGGGGGACCGGGACCCGAGGTACGAACGCAGCGGCTCAGCGCAGCTCTGAACGGCGGCCCGCATTTATAAATACCGCCCGAGCACTGCCCTTTAAATCAAACTCCAGATGAGGGCTAATCGAAGGAGATCTCTACGAGTCCCCGATTGCTTCTCGCTCCCCACGCCGGGATTTGCGCAAATCTACCAATGATCCTTCCAGCGGCCTGGAACCGAGCGTTGGGGCCGCCCTCGATTACCGCCCCCCCCCCCCCCTCCCCCCCCCGCCCGCCCCCCCCGCCCCGCCCCCCGCCCCCCCCCCCCGCGGCCCCGCCGGCCGCCCCCCCCCCCCCCCCCCCTCGACGGCCGCCCCCCGCCCGGCTCTCGGGGCCGCGAGGAATCGCCTTCCCCCTCCTGCCGCCGCCCGTCACCGGGTTTTTCTCGTTTCCACGCCAAGAGCGCGTGAGCAAAACTTCGTGCTGCTGCTGGCGTCGACGGCTGCCAAAAGTCTGTTGACGTTGCGAGGGAGACCCGAACGCTCCCCGCTGTAATCCGGCGCCCAAGCAGCGCGGTGTGCCCCCGCCTGCCCCTGCGGTGCGGGGCCGGGCGCTCCCGGCTGGGCTCGGCACGGCGTTGCGTGCAGGTCAGTGCTTGCAGGCGCCGCTCACAGCTGGTTTCACACGGCGGCAGCGCTGCGGAACCGCTTGTGCGCGTCTCGCTCTCCCCCCCCCCGCCTTCCCCCGTCGCGCATCACCGCCTATATTTAGCCGCGGAGGGCCCTATCGGGCAGGCACCTCCCGGAGGAAATGCCGGTCGCGCTCCGGGGGCTGCGGTGCTTCGGGACGGGCAGTGCTCAGCGGAGAGAGAGAAGGAGGAAGGGGACGGAGGGAGGGAGGAGGGCCTTGCTCTCCTCGCCGCGCACCGCACCGCGATGCCTGCCGTCGGGGTTTCGTAACGGGGCCGCCCCCGCTGAAGGAGGGTATAAATAGAGCAGCGCTGCCCTCGTCCTAGTGCTGCGGGCACCCCCGGGAGGGGAGGAGAAGAAGGGATGCGACCAGAGGTGCAGCTGCAGCGATGCGAGGGCTGGCACTAGCAGACCACTACCCCGTTGTGGTTCGCATAGAGTTCACTGGGTGCCGAGCACACGTGTATGCCTGGGGTTGCTCTAGGGGATGGGGCTGCAGCTGGTGATCCTGCTCCCCAAAGGGCTCTGATTCAGGAGGCTCTTGTCCCCCGGTGCAGTTTGGTGCTTCGTTAGTTGCCCCGGTGCGGACACTGTGCCGTAGCCATCCACATCCAGGGGGAAGTCCAGAGCTGGCCCCAAAACGAGTGGGGTACGAGGCTCCCAGCGGTGCGGCCACCAGCCGTATGGAAAGCCTTAAATCACTCCAGCCATGCTGCTGCTGCCTCTATTGAAAACATTACGAGCGGCGCATCTGGAAACCAGTAAATCTGTCCAGAAACCGTCTTTGCAGTGAAATAACTCCTTCTGAATGATAGCGCGGTCTGTAATCTCCGCAGATTTTTGTTTCCTCGCAGCGATTTTTGTGGGCTTCATTATGGAGAGCGAATGGTGCTGGAGAGAGGAGGGTCACGGCGCTGTGCCATTAATATACATTTGTTCCAGACGCGGAGTTGTGCACAAAAGGCCACTCTGAGAGGAGAGGAAAGTGTTGGGGAGCGAACGCCACTCGGGCCCTTACATCCCTCCCCACGTGTGCGAAGTATTGTGCTGAGGTGCAATCTGGGATTCTTCCCCGTTAAATGCCAAAGCCACCATTTGCATATCCCGGAGCCTAACAAAGGAAATGAGTTTGCTGGGGAAGCTGCATGTGGTGGGAGACGCTACGCGCTGAGCTCCCTGCGGTCAGCCCCGTGCGCACCGAGGAGCGCCGTGCCGCCCGCTTGTGGGCTTCTATTTTTGCGAGAGAGGAAGAGCCGAGGGATATCCTGTGCATTAAGGCTCCCCCTACTTCTTAACCCAGCGTTCGGCAGTGGGATGCAGGCTGAAGCGCAGTCGAAAGCGACGACTCGACCTCCGAAGAGCAATTAAAATCTTGCACCGGAATAAATCATGCGCCGCGCTAATCCTGTTAATAAAACGCAGCTTGTCCTGACACTTCGCTCATGCAGCAAAGCAGGATTTAATGCGAGCGGAGGTGGTGGTGGGAGGGAGAGGCATTCCCTTCACTGCCGGGTGTAGGGACGTGGCTGCCTCTCGTCCTCTCATCTGCCGTGGCCAACCCTAGCCTACTGCGGGGAGCCCGCTGCTCCGACCCCACCGAGGTGGGTGTTTGGGTGCCGGTGTGAACCGCAGCATGCTCTGATTGAATGTACCGGGGAAAGTTTTCTTTGTCGATAGCCCGGAATGGTACTTAATTTTCTGGACGTGCGCTGGGGAAAAGATCCATCTCCTCTGACCTATAAATGCCCTCAATTTGCTCCTTTATTGCAGGGTATCTCCCTTAGCGGTTGGCGGAGGCAGCGCGCTCCCCGCACCAACGCGGCATTCATTATTAATGACCCGGAGGGAGGCCGCCCGCTCCGCTCTGATGTTTGCATTTCCTCCCAGACAAATCTGTTCAACTTTCTTCTTCCTTTCTTCCCCCCCCCCCCCCCCCCCTCCTTTTTTAATAGAATATAAAACCGTGAAGAAAAGCAGCAATTTTTTTAAGAAGACGTCATGCTTTCTGCAACCCCCCTGTATGGCAACGTTCATAGCTGGATGAGCAATGAAAGGGTCCGCATGTGTGGAATTAATGAGGACAGGTAAATATTTAAGCTGCTGCAAGTTGTGCAGCCGAGGCCTTTCCGTGAGCTTGCTGCCTCCCGCGCAGGGATCAGCTGGGTGCCGGGGGCGGCGGCGATGCGGGCGCTGATGTCTGATGGAAGTGATGTGTGCCTTTAAGTGCTTTGATTGAAGGGAGTTCTTTGGGGTAATGATGAAACTTTCCTTCTGTTGCATGTCAGCGGCTTTTATCCTCGGGATTTGAAATTTGGCACTAAGGTATATTCTTTATCGGTGCTTGCCGTGATAACAAGTCCCAGTGCTGCAGCACTGCTATGGCACAGATGTGCAGCCCTCTCTTTAGCACGGAACAGCTGACAGTCGTATGATATTAGTGTGCGTGTTTTAATTCTCTCTGTTGCAGTATTTATGGGTGGTACTTGGAAAGGGCGTGTTTAAAATGGTGTATTTTCTTCTTGGGAAAGGAAAAAGTGTGGAGGAGCGAATACATTGACAACAATTGTGGGCATTGCAAGAGGCTGCCCTGAGGTGGGCTCAGTGTGTTCTTGTTCTCAAACGATCCTTTCTTGCTAATGCAGTCACTGTGCATAGACAGCTAAATACAGTATGGGATGGGGCTGCTGTAGTATACAATCTTGGGCTGATAATGAAGTGCATGGGGTGCTCTCCAGTAACAAGCTTCTGTTTTTTAATAGGAAAATCCCAGTTAACGATGGCGATGCACCCAAAAGCAGACTGGAGTTGAGGGAAGAAAACCACCTGAATCACAGTGTGGTAAGAAATTATTGCTATCGCATCTGTCCTCCGCACCTGCCGGTGTTCCCGCATGTTGCATGTGGAGAGGCGATTCCAACACCGTTCTGCTGCAGGGGCACGTAGGGATTGTTTCTGTGGAACAGTGCAATGGGACTTTGCTTGTTTATCTCGTTAGCCTCCTGGCTCTGACTTTGTGGTGTGCGCTGCTGTATGACTTCATCCTTCTCTCGCTCTGTTATGAGTAATGCCACGCAGCACACCGCTACGTCTACCACAAACGGTTCATGTAGTCCCTGAGCACCAGAGCTGACGGTCTCCTCCTCTGAGAGCATGTGGTGAGCAGCGAGCGGAGTTCAGTGCCTTGTTGTCAAGCGATGGCTGACCTGGCTCTGTTCTGTGTGCTCAGATGCCTTGCAGTCAAGCTGTGGAGGAGGGGGAGCTCCTGGAGGAGGAAGACAGGAGGAGGAAGGAGGAGGCTCTCCCTCCTGCCCTCCCTACTCTCCCCTGAGCTCTGCTCTCCGTGCTCTCAGCGTCATTCTCGGTGGGGCTGGAGGCCAGGAGCTGGGGTCTGCCGAGCACTGGTTCTGGGCACGTTTGGGCCTCAAGCTTTAGTTTCTGATCAATGAATTGGAGATGTAGAGAGATCTTTATTGATGTTTGTAGTGGTCTCTTTTGTTCCATAGCTTCTCGTATTATTCAGCGTGGCCATCCTCTGTGTGTTTTCTGTGTATGCTTGCCTTGGTGGTTGCTCTCTTCAAAATGACAGCGTATCTGTAGTTTGTGCAGTAGCCTTTTTTTATCAGAGTGCACAACTAACAGTTTCTTCTTCTGTGAAGGTGGATGCAACTACAGCCCATCGAATTGACAGCCTGGCAGCTCTGAGCATGGACAGGTCTGGACTTATGCGAGAAGGACTCAGGGTCCCTAGTAGCATTGTCTATTCCAGCTTGTGTGGACTTGGCTCTGAAAAGTCACGGGATGCTACAGGTTCTATAGCTGGTCTTGGATTTACTCCTGAAAGAAACCCAGAGATACAGTTTAAGTCTAATGCCCCCGAGGCAGTAGAAAACGCAGCTGTCTCTGGAAAAGGCCCGAATGGTTTCAGTGCTATCTACAAAACACCCCCTGGAATACAAAAAAACTCAGTCCCGACAGGAGAAACGCTGGGATTGGATCGAGCCGCAAGCGACAAGCAGAGCCCTCTGGGCGTCAATGGTGCTAACTACCTACGGCTCCCCTGGGTGAACCCTTACATGGAGGGCACGACGCCCACCATCTACCCTTTTCTTGACTCACCAAATAAGTATTCATTGAACATGTACAAGGCGTTGCTACCTCAGCAGTCCACCTACAGCTTGCCACAGCACCTGGCCTACTCACCCGTCTGCACCAACGGAGAGCGCTTCCTCTACCTGCCCCCCTCCCACTATGTTACTCCCCATATCCCCTCCTCGCTCGCCTCACCCATGAGGATCTCAGCTGCCTCGGCATCTCCGGCCATCCCGCCATTGGTGCACTGTCCGGACAAGGGTCTGTCATGGAAGATGGGAGTCAGCCCTGGTGCGCCAGTCGAGACGCACGCCTACCCACACCTGCCAAACAGCAAGCAGCCCCGAGTCCCCGCTGCCAAGCCAGCACCCAGTGGCCTGGCGCCTGACCCTGCGCTCCTGCTGCCGCACTCGCCCCGGCCATCCCCTCGTCTCCCGCTGCCTGCCCAGGTAGGGGATGCCTATGCCGAGTTCCACAAACACTTCCCCAGCATCGCCACGTCGCCCTCCTCCTCTGTCCCACTCCCCAAGCCCTACCTGAACGTGGGTGGTGACTTCCCACCTGCCCGGCTGCCCAACGGCAAGCTGCCCAAGGCCGGTGAGGCTGCTGAAGGGCCGGCACAGGTGGTGCCCCATGCCAGGAAGGCCAGCCATGAGCGGAAGGACAGCCGCTCGCCCCCACTGCTTGAGAAGCAGGCCCCGGCCAAGGATGTTGTTGACAAGCCCCTGGACTTGTCAGCAAAGGTTGTTGATGCTGAAGGTGCTGGGAAAGTGGAGCATGTGAAAAAAATGCCGCCGACGGTACTGGTGCATGGCCGGGCGGGAGGTGGGCCGCTGCTGCCGGGGGGTGATGCCCAGAAGGAGACCCTTTCCCCTGGGACCTGTCCCATCTACCGGCCTGAGATCATCAGCACGGCACCTTCCTCTTGGATTGTTCCTGGGCCTGGTCCCGGTGAGGAGAGCGGCAAGAGTGTCACGCTGAAGAACAAGGCATTGGACTGGGTGATCCCACAGCAACGGAGCTCCTCCTGCCCCAGGATGGGCGGCGCAGAGGCGGCGGTGGGCAGCGTGTCAGGGACTGTGCCGGCAGGGGGACGGCCAGCTTCAGCCTCGCCAGCTCCTAATGCCAACACAGATTGCACCAAGGCGGCCAGGAGTGGTGTGGAGAGTGCAGCCTCAGTCATCCAGCACGTTGGGCAGCCCCTGGCCGCCTCGGCCAAGCACAGCAATAAGGTGACCAAGCCCTGTGGCCAGGAAGCTGGCTTCAAAGCCACCGAGAGTGCCCTGGCCTCTAGCCCCATCTTCCTGCCGCCCAACGAGGCGTTCCGCTCCCCACATCTGCCCTACCCCAGGAGTTACCTCCCATACCCTGTCCCAGAGGGTCTGGCCATCAGCCCTCTGTCCCTGCATGGCAAGGGGCATGTCTACCCACACCCGGTCCTGCTGCCCAACGGCAGCCTCTACCCTGGCCACCTCGCTCCCAAGCCTGGCCTCCCATACAGCCTCCCTGCTGGCCGCAGTGAGTTCATGACGTACCAGGATGCACTGGGCATGGGGATGGTGCACCCCATGTTGTTGCAGCACTCAGCACTGGAGATGGGCAAGGAGGAGAAGGGAGAGCGGAGGTCGCGGTCCCATGAGCGGGCACGCTATGAGGATCCTTCGCTGCGTGGCAGGCTTCCTGAGCTGCTGGAGGCGGGTGGCAAGGTGCACTATGAGGTTGCGTCCAGCGATAAGATGGTGAAGTTGCACCAGGGATCTGGCCATGGCAAGAGCTCCTCCAAAAGTGACAAGCATCTCTTCCCAGAGCTCCTGCGGGACGAGCAAGACTCTAAAAGTGAGGCAAGCTTAGCAAAATCTGGATTTGCTGCTGAGAGTGGTGGTCAGGCTAATGACCCAACGAAGCACAAGGCAGAGCAGGCGTCTCAGCACAGAGATTTTATTGAGTTTGGAAGGAATAGTGATCTGCACGACAGCTATAATTTTAAGCAGGCCCCAAGCTCAGCGTTGTTTGGTTTGAGGAAAGAAGACCTATCTGCTGTTCAAGGCAAAGAGAGAGTGGCCCTCCAGCCTGCGCCTGCCTTCTTGGAGGCTGCCCATGAGAACGATGGTCCCGCACTGACTTTTGGCAAAGCGCAGGATGACGCCAAGCAGTTCTGCTTGGGCACCGTGCAGCCCAACCTCGAAACCAACCAGACCTATACCAAAGATGGACCCGACGATGCAGACTCTGCTGATGGCAAAATACTGAAACCCAAGCCATCTAAACTGGCAAAACGCATCGCGAACTCTGCTGGTTATGTAGGTGACCGGTTCAAGTGTGTGACGACCGAGCTGTATGCGGACTCGAGTCAGCTCAGCCGGGAGCAGCGGGCACTACAGGTGAGTCCTGCGGTGCAACACGCGGTACTTGCCATTGTTTCTCTGCAGTAAGTTGCAGTCAAGTATTACAGTTGGTATCAGCAGCGCAGGTGGGGAAATACAGGGACTCTTTCACTAGGGCGTGCTTGTCAGGAATGGTTTTATGTAGCACGAGAAGCCTGTTAATTAAAGTGAGGTTGCGTAAAGAATAGCATGTATGACTTTCATGTATGTATGCACGAGTAAGTTTTAAAGGGCTCTTAATAAGATCTGCTAGAAATGTTAATGTATGTATGAAATGTGTTTGCAGTTGCGGAGGGGAGTCAAGCAGGAATGCAGTGCATGCTATGGCAGTGCTAGTGGTGGCTGTAATCTCTGCCTCGGCCGGCAGTGCCAGCTAGCAAAGTGTGTCCCAAGTTGTGATTAGTATGCCAGGCGTGCTGTGCGGTGCGGAGGAGAGCGGCCATGGAGGAGTGGGGCTTGCGCTACGGTTCCACCATGCGAGCGAGTAGTCAGGAGTAGGGGCAGCGCCGAGGCTGATGCTGAGGGATGGCAGAGAGATGCTGTGTAGGAATAGCCTTAAGGTATTTTACTTTTAATGAACAGATGAGTTAAGCCAAATTGTTTTGCATTGTTAAGAAAAGAAGTGGTTGATGCTTATAAAAATGGATGAAATTATCTAAATGATCCATTGAGTGCCCATTTTAATTACATAGATGGAAGGATTACAAGAGGACAGTATTTTATGTCTACCTGCTGCTTACTGTGAGGTCAGTTCTTCAAATTTTTATTACTAGACTCTTACATAAACCTTTGAGTTAAATTTCATTTCCAAATACACAAAGGGAAGTTTGTGGGCCATGGTCGTCTTTATTCATTGTACAGTTCTGTGTTGTTTTTTTTAATTTCTTTTTGTTTTTGTCTCTTTTTATCTCCAAATTGGAATGTTTTTGTTTTATATACAGTATACATTTATATATATATATATATATATATATGCATATATATACACTTATGTAAGAAAGAATTGTGTGGCTGTTTGCATATCGATGCTAGAACACTGTTTGACAAGTCAGGTGCTTAAAACTCTAACGCTAACTGTCTGGCTCAGCTTTTTCTTTGGAAATACTTTCATAGAAGGTAAGGTAAATGAAGGCGCTTTTATCGCAAGACTTTTTTTTTCATATCAATTCTCTTTCTAGCGTGCAATGATGCGCTTCTCAGAGTTGGAGATGAAAGAGAGAGAAGGCCAAACAGCTACCAAAGACTCAGAGGTCTGCAGATTCAGCCAGGCAGACTGGGAAAACTTGAAAGGAAGCGGTGAAAAGAAGCCAAAGCCTGTCGCTCTGGAAGATGCCATTGCTGACCAAAATGACAATGAGAGATGTAAGCGCATTTCGATGGCTTTCGGAAGTGTGTCTGTGTGTCTGTGCCGCAGCAGCTCAGGCAGAATTGGTGTGGGGTGATCTCCGTGTCTTGCCGCGTCGCTGGTTGGCATAGGGCATGTGCAGGTTGTACAGATCTCGTGGCTCTGTCTGGCCCTGGGGGTGTGTGGTGCCGGGGATGGAGCGCAGGAGGCGGGGAAGTGTCAGTAAATAGCTGGTGTTGGCTTTTTTGCGTTATGCGGGCAAAGTCGCTTCTTATTTTGGGAACTGTTGGTAAGCATCTGGCTTCCATCAGTTTCCAAATTGGTTTTCTTTTACGAAGTAATTAAGGAAAGGATTGGTTCCCCCTGCTGCTACTTTGTTTTTAACTGCTCCAAAAAAAAAAAAAAAAAAAAAAAAAGCCTGCACTGAAAGCATCGCTAAACAAGGGGAAATGCAGCACGGGCATTGTGGTGCCCGTGTCAGCGTGTGTGTTGGGCAGCCTGGGGGATGTGTGCACTGCTGTGGGTAGGGATGCGCAAGTAAGGCCAGTAGGAAATTTATTCAGGCAATTTAATAACTTTGAATTATTGTTCTGGTCTTTGTTTAATGCTTTTGGCAGAGAGCACGCCAGTCAATCGTGCTTGCTCCGTTACTCACCTAAATCAAGTTACTGTGGCATTGCTGCCATGAAGTAGCAGCGTGAATGAGGATTGGTCTGGCCAGGCGGTGAATTGGGGGGGTTCTGAATGTCAGAATGGAGCAGCGTCAGGTTGGGGAGGAGGTTGAGCTGCGGGGCTGGGTGGGATTTCCCTCATCATAGTGCACTGCGGTGGCTGTAGGGAGAAGGGCAGCACCCAGCTGGCACTCCCCTGATTAGATCCAGGAGGAAAGGACACACAATATGCTGCCTGTCCCCCCCCCCCCCCCCCCCCCCTTAAATCCATCACTTGTGGAGGTCTCCTGTTCCC
>JAPSGF010000218.1:137926-179410 GCA_035772895.1 Perdix hodgsoniae | reverse complement strand
AACATCACTGAGGCTCTCAGGGCAAGCAGAAGTACCAGGGAGCTCCAAAACCTCCCTGGCACAGTGATTATAGCTGTGGGTTCAGGCAGGGTGCTGAGTGGCCTTGGCTCAGGCTGTGTGCTGGGAGGACTGAGGAGAAGCTGGAGCATAAAGCAGATGGCATGGGAGGGGATTTGTCCCAAAAGGAGGGAACTGGAGAGGCATGTATCAGAGCAGCCTGAGAGGGGATCACAGCAGCAAGAGCAATAATGCAGATTTTTTGCTCCAGAATAAAAAGAGGGAGTTAGATTGACGTGCAGATATCGCTGCTGGCAGATAGATTTTCCAGGGAGTTTCCAGCAGCACTATTAATAAATAACAGTTTTTATTGCATACGTTCCGTTTCAGAACCATTCCTGTTCTCACTGCTTCTTTTTTTTTTATTATTTATTTAAAGGAGCACTGCCCCCAGAGTCTTTTGGGGTACCTGTCTTCCTAATGCATAAATTTACCCAACTCTTCTGCAGGTCACCAGCATAATTTGGGGGTAACTTCCATGTCTTTCAGCATTTGGACATTGCATTTGTTTTCAACCAGCATTGCAAAAAGGCCACAAGAGGAAATGCCAGGGATGGGAAGAAAGCATATTCTGCTGGTTGCTGGGTGGTGTGGAGACTTCTCTATGCCCCTTAGGCGTAAAACAGAACAGCCCCCAGGCCAGGCCAGGCCCATCCCTGCTTGGTCTGTGTCTCCCCACAGAACATCAAAGTTCCCAAGCAGCTTCCACCTCTCCAGGATAAAAGAGGTGGCAGATGCACGTGTGTATCTTTGAAACAGCGTACCTTTGTCCTTCCAGTTAGCTTTCTCTCCTGGGGTTGCTGAAAGCCAAATCTGCTCTCTGGAAACAGCAGGATGTGAATGGAGTGATGCAGCCAGAGACTCTGCTCTTGGGAAATGTCTGGGGAGCTGCAAAATAGCAAAGCTAAACACGATAAATCTTACCTGAATGCCCGCATTAAAATCACATTGGGGCAGCCCATTTGTGAATTACATGCTTGTGATCAGAGAGTAACTTCCATTATTTTTAATGTAATGGCAAAGCCAATAGGCAGCACAGCAGATGAATGGGAAATTGATCATCCCTTCTGGACAGATCCCACTATATTATGAAATCTATGTACATGACCTAGATACTACAGTGATGAATGCTTTGGAGATGTTTATACGTTAGATTAGACTCACGTTGTTTAGGACACAGCAGCTGAATTCTGGAGCCGAGCCTGTGGAGTTTATGACTTGCACTGAGTTTTCTGACTAGCACAGTTCATTCTGTTTTTTAATGGATTTTGCTCCAACAAATATCTACAAATGCAGGCAGCTTTAAAAGTTCACAGATAAAGATTTTTCTTAAGCCTTTTTTTTTTTTTTTTAAGAGGTTACTGTACATAAAAGATTCCAATAACTAAGATCACCTTCCTATCAGAGTCATATTCCAATATTTGATAGACAAGCTAAGGTACTATAAGTACTGCCTCTTCATGCCTAAACCTATGCAATCTACTCTTCTCTCTCCTAGTTTGAAAAAACACTCCTTTTTGTTTTTTCGCAGATCAGGAACAATCTTATACTGAAGCCCAGACCACGCTCTCCAGGCCATCCTTCACTCAAGTGTACCCAAGGCTAGAATGGTGTTTGCTACCTTCCTGGGGACATCTTGCAACTTTTCTCCCACTGGGTCTGAATACAGAAGTCCTCTCTGCCTGTCTCATTGAATGTTTCCACCCAACAAGGATGTCTCTTTTCCTGGACAAAGCTGGGAAGATGAGACAGGTGAGTAGTCATCCTCTGACTGCTAGTAGTCATTCACTGTCATTCCATATGATTGAAGCATTCTCATACCTCAAGCTGGCTTTACTCTCTCATAGAGGCAGGCAGGTGCGCTAATACATCTCGGCTGTAGATTTTAATGCCTTGTTCATCTCCCATCCCAAGTGTGGCTTAATCTTTACTGGGAAATGAGTGTCTTTCTTTTGAATCCAACTCTCCCGTAAGAAGTCAGCTCTCCAGTTTTGCATCTTCCAATCACCAAAGATGAATGGGCTAAGTATTGCTGCTCTTTGGACTCAGAGGCTGCCTGCTCAAGGCTCAGTGCAGTGCATCACACCCTGCCAAACGCAGGCAGAGCGCTTAGCGTGAGTTGCTCTGTGCTTTCCAAGGAACCACGTGTACTCTGGGCAGTGGTAAGAGAGTTACCAAAGCACAAGGCTTCAACTGCAAAAAAAAAAAAGAAAAAAAAAAAAAAAGAGGAATAGATATTCTTCTGCCTGGGATGAGGAAGCAGAATCATATCAACAAATTCGTCCAGCCTTCAAAGAAATGTGCTTCAAGGTACAGCAGTGGCTGCTTTATCTGGTTTGTGAGATGCTTACACCATCTTGGGACCCAACTCCCAGGTTTAGATGAACTGCCAAGACCCTTGGAGGAATACTTATGTTAAAGCGGTATAGAAGTCTAATCCTCAAATTCCTGACATTTTGATAGATCACGGCACCATTACAGTGCAGATTAAAAAGCATTTGTTACCTTTATTGTTTGTTTTATAGGCTAGATTAATGTCTGTATGTCAGTTATTTTGCCAAACTGAATCATGGGTTCAAAACTCTAAAACGTGCATGTGAAAAATGTGCAGTAGAGGATTTGCTATCTAAGATTAAGCTCTATGCTCTTAGCTGGGGTTAATTTAGGACCATTAATAACGTGTGGGTTGGACATAAGTTTTCAGGCACATATTATTTTATTACCTGATCACATAATTAAAATGTCACTTATCAAGGGACAAATTTTAATGAAGTTAAAAGCACCTTGATGACATATTATTATTTGACCTGTTATATAAGAGGATTATTTCTTGCCTGTTACTGATTGAGTTTCTTTAATAGCATGAAAATAACTGGTTTTCAATTAGCTTTCTCTTTGGAGACGGGGCAAAACCTTCTTCATCCTTCTTATTACCTCCAGGACCCCTGCTAGCTAAGTTACGCTGAGAAGACCCTCCGCTTTTACACTGAGCTCATCAGCTTGCTCAGCTGCTAAGGAAAGGGTAAACATTGCTAGTCTGCGATACAACGTGAGAAAAAAGGCTATAATTACAGTGATATCCACTGAAGGTCTCTCAAGTGGAACCCGGTTCAGCTGAGGCTGGGGGAAGTGACCCAGGAGGCAAAAGAAAAGCATAGATTTTGAGTGTAACAAGGAGGGCGACAAGTTTATCAAGTATGCAAATGCTGCTGGAGAGAGAGTGATCCGGTGTGGGGTAAGATGCTCCTGTGGAAGCTCCAGGGAGGCACTAGCAAAAACCATTTTACTAGGAGGAGCTTCCTGCTTCCTCAAGATGATAATAAGAAGTCATGGACTTGTGTGAAATCAGGCTGTTGATTCCATGGACCAAAACAATCACGGGCACCTTGCTGCAGCAAACTTACGAGTGTCTAATTTTGAACTGGAAAATGTCTTAGCCTTCCATTCACAGGCAGGACTTTGAGCTGAATTGTGTATCCTGTCTCTTCATCCATGGTTTCCTGCTGGAATACATTTACTCCCTCAAAAATTCACTACTAATTTACAGGTTGTTAATGATATCCAGAGTCTTGCTGGCTGAGAGAGGAGGATGCAACTGTCCCTTTGGATTCCCAGGAGGTCCTTGAATGGCTGTGACAAGCAGTAGCAATAGGACTTAGATAAAAAGAGAAGTTGCTAACTTTGTCCCAGTGAATTACAGATACAATTTCCTTGAAAGATGAAAGGATTGTTCAACTGATGGGGAATACAAAGCTACTCTCCTCAGATTGAACTGAATCATCTTTGCCCATTTCAACTCCATTGTTCCATTTCTTAACAGCATGTGATAGAGTCCTAATGTTTCTTGCATTAAGTTACTCTGAAACCCATGACACAAGTGACACAGATGCTCGTTTGTATGAGCTTTATGTGCATTGAGAGCCCATTCCCTGAAAGTGTTTAGATGCATAAAAATGCAAAGATACACCCAGATACATTTTTCTTAACTGCCCAAGGTTACAAATCCTCCTGGACTATCATTTCCAATACATTAAAATCAAATTGTCATTAGAATTCTGACCACAGTTGCTCTCACAACGGACTATACCAGTTTATAGGAAAGATTCTGTGATATTTCATTCTTCTTATGCATTATTGGGTAAGTCTGAATTTTGACCCACGTTAAATCACAAGATACCTATAGAATTGGAATATAAAGAATATAAAATCCTCCAAACTGTTGGGCTTTATGACAAGTGCTATGTTTCTCCTAGAAGATTACCACAAAGGCTGATTCCTTGGGATATAAAGAACCTATGTTTATGGATAGGACCTAATTTACCTTTAATAACTTGAATATTTTTTATTTTATAATGACCAGGAGCTTTTACCAGAAGTTAGCAGCTAGCTCAACCACCAACTGCCCACGTCCCTCAGTGCCACATCCACACGGTTCTTGAACACCTCCAGGAATGATGACTCCACCACCTCCATGGGCAGTCTGTGCCACTGCCTCTCCACTCTTTCTGGGGAGAAATTTTATCTAATATCCAATTGAACCTTTCCTGGCACAGCTTGAGGCCATTCCCTCTCATTCTATCACTGTTACCTGGGAGAAAAGGCCGACTCTCACTTCACCACATTCTCCTTTCAGGTGGTTGTAGAGAGCAGTAAGGTCTCCCCTGAGCCTCCTTTTCTCCAGACTGAGCAATCAAACAGACTGAACAGCTCCCTCAGCCGCTCTCTGTAAGACTAGTGCTCCAGACCCCTCACAGTGTCATTGCCCTTCTCTGGATACACTCCAGGGCCCTGGTGTCCCTCTTGCAGTCAGGGGTCCAAAACTGAACACAGTAAGTCTGTGTAAGAGGGTGGACAAATTCGTTGTTCCTGCCGTTTCAACAGTAGTTTAGCAAGTGCAACCCCCTCTGGTGCCTTATCTCCTGTAGGTAGAAGAGAAGCAACCCGCTGGATGCAGCACTGACTTCCAGGAATGAAAGCTTGTTGCTACCAGGGCTGGCCCTGCTGGTTCCAGCAGCCTGCAGAAGTTGGTGTGACATATGGCACGCTGCTCAGTGTGAGTTGCACCACCTTGCACGCCCACAGCACAGGAACACAGAGCTGCAGGGGTGCAGCACGTGGAGGCATCAGGTTTTCTGCATGTCTGAACATACAGCAAAAGGCAGAGCACAACTGCAGCGAGAGCCACGACAAATTGCAGGCATTAGCAAGGACGGATTCTGCAAGCCAAAGTACCCTGAACAACATGTGACATCCTTTTTAGTCTTATTTGGAATTAAAATAGCCTCCTCTTTTTTTTTCTTCTTCTTCTTCTTCTTCTTCTTTTCTTTTTTTATTCCTCCCAATGGAAAGCACGCTCCATTGTTGCTTAAATAGCATATATTTCTATAATGGCCTTTTAATGCAGAGCTGTTTTTCTTTAGGGCCTTGAATACATGCAAATGAACACAGAGGGGAGAGCAGAAGAATAAAGGCAGCACGTTAGTCTGGAGAAAGGAGGGGGTGAACAATTGCAAAGATCAGCTGCGAGGTTGAAGCTTAGGCTTCTGGGGGGGGGGAGTGGGGGTTATATGAGTGCCTGCATCTCGTCCTGTGTGACTCTAACCGCCTTACCGCAGCAGCACTATAGAAGTCAGAGCATGCGAGGGAAACAACCTCTGCTGAGATAAGTGATACAAATCAGAGAGAACCTTTCCATCCCCTTCACTGTGATGCCATCAGATGCAGAAAGTGCTGTTTAAATATGAATGGCATCCTGTTTATGTGCATATTAACATGTATACCAAGAAGGGCCAGCCGACATGCAAATATTGCTCTGCACACCAGCCTGTCCTGCTGAGGTTGGCTAGAAAAATAGCATCAGGTCGCAAATTGGTAACAATAAGTACAGCTGACACCAATAATGAGATAAAATACATATGCATGTGCGAGGGGTGTAAAACTTGGGCTCTAAGAGAGGTGCCTCGCAGTGCCTAGTGGTAGCAGCTCTTATGTCCGCATTGTGACAGGTTCCCTGCTGCTCCCAGCTCCTCAGCTAGGTGTCTGCTGTGAGTGGCAGCCTTGTGGCACACGCTCAGCTTTAAGCAAACACTGTGATTGTGCTGACATTCCCTTAAAATGCAAAAATGCCCTGGAAATGTAGAAAAGGGAAATGGGTAAGTCCTGCCTGACCAATGGAGGCATAAGGGCTGCACAGTTGTGGCAATGCACACGATTTATGGAAGAGCTCCAGGAGGGAGAAATCCCAGTACAGAAGGTCACAGGTTTATGTATTTTGTGATTTCTATTAGGTTATCAGTAGAGGGGTCATGGAGGACCACCATCATGTTTCTGTGTGCAGGCTGTGTTTTTCCCCACTTAGCTGCTGTTCCTAGCCATGCTGGAAATTCTGACTAGGTCGACTTCACTCGATCCACCAGCTGTCCAAAAAGTTACTCATGTACATTCATTCAGAGAAAGCCCTGAGGTTCGCCTACAGAGGGTTTTCACCAGCATTTGCACAAGGGACGTCTCTGCATTTGCCAAAGTGGTGATGGAAAACACAGCCCTGCAAGTGCTCATGTGGAGGTGTCTGCAGCAAAGCACACGGAGGAACTTCTCCTTCCCCTAATTGCCTTTATTGTTTTTGCCATAGAATGAGTAGAATGTGATCTCCAGTGAACATGTTCAGCAGGGGATTTCTTCCTGTCATGTATCTTTTAATTCTCACCTCCTCCCTAACTTCTGTGTATGACTGGTCCTACATATTCACATCACGTGTCTACTGAAGTTCATCCAGCCTTCAGAAAACACCTTTGAAAAATGTCACTGACCACTCCTGTAAAAGTGAGACAGGCATCATGCTTTTCAGCTTAACCTGAGAATCATTACCCAGCAGAAAGTACTTTGGGTGGAATTTCTCTGAAGAACTGACTGAAGTCACTCATCGTTGGAGCATGAATAATCTCAGGCAGCAGCAAGCCAAGCAGGTTACAAAGGATGCAAACACCAGCAAGGCTTTTAATTAATCTTTGTCTGAGTATTTGATTTCTGTATAAAGGGCCATATCCCAGCTGCAGTAAGGAATCTTCTGGGTTTTGCACTGATCTTTTTGCTGTAACTTTTATTGTTTCTCTCTGGGACTTTAAGGTACTGGAAATTATTATTTCTAGTTCCCTTGCAGTGTTGCCTTACTGCCCTGCATTCAGAAAACTTCCAAATTGTGCATATCATCTGAGAGCAGAATTAATAATGACGTGATTTAATGCTGACAAAAACATCATCTGGCTCTGATGGGTAGTAGAATATGGAGGGCCCAATGTGTCAGCAGCCTCACTTTCCTCCACTAATGTTTCTCAATCTGATCTCTGAAGGGTTTGACTGAGCTGCTGTGAATTCAAGCAAAATGCCTATGCAGTGGAATGGAAACTTTGCTTAAGCAATAGCTGCAGGATCAAGTGCCTGAAGTTCTGCAGGCCAGTGTTACCTGTGAGGCACAGAAATGTCCACCTCCAGGAGGGACCAGAGAAGTAATGGCCTCAAGCTGGGCAGAGGAGGTTCAGGTTGGATATTAGGAACCATTTCTCCTCTGAAAAAGCAGGGAGGCAGTGGCACAGGCTGCCCAGGGAGGTGGGGCAGTCACCGTCCCTGGAGGTGTTGAAGAGCCGTGTGGATGTGGCACTGAGGGCCGTGGGCCGTGGGCGTGGTGTGATGGGCTGCTGGTTAGGCTACGCAATCTTAGTGGCTTTTTCCAACCTTAATGATTCTCTGATTCTAGAAGATCCTGTCATGTAAAGAGGGATAGCAGGACATGCGTAGGGTTGACATCACAGAGATGTGTGGGGTGGGTTGGGAGGACAGAGTTCAAACTAGTTACCAGACAGTGGTTAGCCTCAAGCAAGGCAAAATTTGCTCAGTCAAGTCCTTCTTACTGCTGTCATCATACTAAGAAATGGTTTCTAAAATTTAAAGTAATTAACATACAACATACACTGGCATGATTTCACTCTTCATGGAACTGCTACATGAAATACTGCATCTAATTGGCTCTTTGAAAATCGGCATTATACATTTGTGTCTAGGCTGTAATCAAGCCATATCTTCAGGTAACATGTTATGACTTTAAAGGCTCAATCCAGTTGTCAAGTACATGTCAAACATGTTGTGATTAGGAAACAAAAGGTATTTATTTACTTTCACCTGAGCATCTCTGCTTCCTCTAATGCCTGTGCTGTGTGCTGAAGAAACACAAACTAAAGTACAAATGTAACCCCTCAAATTTTAGTGTTTAAAGATGTTTTCATGTGGCTTCAACCTTTTGTACAGCAATCTGTATTCAGCCTTTGGCTTTCTAGTGTGACAAGAGCCAAGGAGGTGGCAACAGGCACATCTGTGGTGTACTGCCCCTCGAGTATCAGCCTGGGACCCACACATGGTCTGGTGCCTCGCCGCCCTGCTCTGCCCTATCTGGCTGCTGAGCTCTGCCCCAGAACAATTCCTTCATTATCCAAACATGGGATGCTATTATTGGGATGGGAACATGGCAGTGTTAGCTTTATTTTTTCATTAAATTCAACAGACACAACTCAAAAGGTACATTCAGAGCCAACAAGGGCATTACTATTTTGTAGACAATTTTCTTATCATTGCCTTAAAAGTAGGAGGAGATCCATTATAGGACTGTAGTTTAAAACTGTGCCAGCAGAAGAATGTAGACATTATCCAAAATTAACAATTCTCACCCCTATTTCTCCCACAGGTTAGATGGTATAATTTTCTTTTCTTCTCCAGCATGTCTTGGCAACACCTTTTATCAAGTCTGCTGCTGAGGAAACTCCTGAAACATTTTGTTGTTATTGAACTGGATTACAGAGGCAATTATCGAAGCACAATTAGCACAGTTAGTAGGTCTGGGGAACACGGTGCACTTTTATTGGACTGCTGGGAGCCACTGTTTTTCCCAGCTCTGAGGACCCAGGAATTCTGTGTACTAGTCGTGCAGATGTGTCCATGAGCACTGCAGCTCACTGCTCCTGCCTGCTCACCTCAGCGAGGCCTGTGCATGCCCTGGCATTTGCAGGATTGGGGCAGTGCTATGCAGTGGATGGGCAGAGGGAGGGTGCTATCAGGTTGAGTGCGACACTCCTCCTGTAAAACAAAATAAGACTAATATCAAACTCCATTTCATAGAATCATCAAGGTTGGAAAAGAGCGCTAAGATCATCTAGTCCAACCATCCACCCATCACCACTATGCCCACTAACCATGACCCTTAGTGCCACATCTCTGGACTCAAAGTGTTCATCTCCTGCCAGTGTGCAAATGGCCAAAGCATTGCTTCTTGTCACAGTTCCAAAACAGTAGGCACATGGCAAGCTGAAATTTAGTTCCTTATTGATAAAATGTTTTTCCCTCTCTTTATCCTGTTTTGAGAAGGGATGGTTTAAATGAGCTGAAAGGAGTCTCAGGGTATGTCAGCGTCTTATTTTTTTTCTCTACAACTGACTGTGTTGGCAAGCCAGTTTATGAAGGGTAAATTACAAGCAATAGACCAGAGATAGCAAAGTCTTTATTAGATAAAATAGGCAATGCCAGGTATAGCACTGTCTGGGAAGTTATCTGATGCCAGCCTGACAGTATTCCAGCCCAGCGGAAATTATTAATCTGCGAAAGAGGGATGTAAGGAAACACATTAAAAATGGCAGCACCAAAGCTGTCAGTCTGCTCTGTCACAGTGTGACACCCGCGGGGTGTGCGGACACAGTACAGAGCACAGGGGTGACATGGCCACATCTCATGCAGATGGCTGTGACTAATCCCAGAAACAGGCATGCAGGGTGGCACTGGTGTATTTGTTCACAGAACTCTCTGAGGTCACTGAGCACGTGCAATTTTACCCAATTAACTCAAATGATGTTGCGTGGCACGTGTGCTTGTGGAGCTCTGTGGGTAAAGGAGGGAGTGATCCCTCCAGTTCAGCAGCTGAAGCCCTGATTCAGCAAGGTACTTCGACACGCGCATACATTGAAGCATTTGAGAAGTCCTGTTGTTGACACTGGGACTACTTAGGTGCCTCCAGCTGAATAGCTACCTAAATGTTTTGCTGAATATGACAGTGTCTAATAAATGCAGTACAGGTCTCGGGCTTTTAAATGTCATGTCAGGCAGAGCAAACAGCGCTAACGAACACCACGCTGCTGTCAGAAGGGTGTGTGCTTCTGGGGGCGAGGGAGAGCTGGAAATGGTGCGCGTTGAGTCAGAGTGGGCTGCAATGCACAGCACGCTTCTCCCTGCTGCAGGAACCCGCTCTCATCTCTCCTTTGGTAGCAGTTTGGTATTATTTCTCCTTATTAAGAATAATAATAAATAATAATACTAAAAAGAACGTGGCTCACAGTTTAAGCTCAAATTCTTGTGATTCTGTGCAGTTCTGTTCAAATTAGGGGCCATCAACATGTCCAAGATGTATTGATCTGCTGAGAAGCCTCAAAGGCTGCAAAGCCCAATGACAATTCTTTTTTGTTGTTGTTGTTGTTTCACCAGATTGAGTCAGAAGGCGGGGAAGGGCTGGGGAGGGACATTTTCCTGTCTGATATTGCATTAATGAATCCAGCCCTTTGTTCAGCCAGGGGCTGCATGCTGACAAATGTGCTGTTTCCTGAGAGCCGTAACATCTTTGTGCTGTGTCCAGGTGCAGGAAGTAGGCTGCATACTGGGGAAGCCTGTGTATTGAAAAAAAAAAAAAAAAAAAAAAAAAAAAAAAAAAGGAATTTTAAAAATCATTTTAAGATGAAGAAAGCAACCCAAAATCTCAAGACATGCTTAAGATCAAAACAACTCCAGCTCCAGAAAATATCAGAGCCTCTTTTCATTCCAGGGCTAGCCATCCTTCTCCACTAATGAAGCCCGGTTGAATCAGCTATTATCTATCCTTTTCCATAGATGCTGCCTTGTTTTTTTCTTTCTAAAATCTTCTTTATGGTCATTAAGTCTGCTGCAAGCTACAGATTAGGTAGTTGTGTGTGCGTTGCTACACCGTGTCAGCCTGCTCTGTGGCTATGATTGACAGAAGGCCAGTTTCCTGGCACTGGCAATTAGTCAGGAATTGTAATACTCTGGATGCTGAGTTCTCAGATACTGTCGCATTGGATCATTTTACCCTTGAATTGCCTCAAGACCCAAGCTAACACCCAGTCAGCCTATCAGTTTCATACAGCAGCTCCCAGCTTCAAAATCAATAGGAGGTAAGCGGAGGGTGACAGGGTCCCATGGAATCTGACAACTTAGTATTGAAGCATAGTCTGCACACATAGCAGGAAAATGTGGGACTTGGCTTGCAATAAAAATCATTTTTTCAGTGTGGTGTTAAAGCTTGAAGGAAAAATACTCTAAATTGATACATTCTCTTTCTCTTTTTTTTTTTTTTCCAAAAATATATATTTTTGAGCATTTCAAATAAGATTCAAGGAGGTTAGAGGCAAAAGAGTAGATCACAAGTCATAGACGTTACCTTAGACACTGCTCATAAAACTACAGAGGAAAAGATATCCTTCCCAATCTCATCCGCACTGCAGAAAGCCATTTGTCAACTCTTCTGCCTCATCCAATGTCCCCTCAGAACTATCCACAGCAGCACATGGAGAACTGGTGCCTGAGCCACCAGCACACAGACCCACAAGTGAGCACCTTAATTACTTACCCGCAATGTCCTCTTTCTCCAGTTCTGTGGGTGCTCAAGTCTTCCTGGTGAGTTGCAAGTGCTCTGCCAGGATCTATTTCTCCAATTCAACTTAAAATGGAAAATCATCAAATCATTAAGGTTGGAAAAGACCTCTGAGATCACCTGGCCCAACCGTCAGCCCATCACACCATGCCCACTGCCAACGGCCCTCAGTGCCACATCCACACAGTTCCTGAACACCTCCACAGGGACAGTGACTCCACCACCTCCCTGGGCAGCCTGTGCCACTGCCTCACCAAAATGGCTTAATTTGATTTGAAGTGTCATTATTCTGCAAATACATTATTTTTTTGTAGAGAAAAAAGCAGGCTTACAGAGAAAAAATGAATATGCTTTTAGAGATGTAGCATTATAGGACCAGCTCATAGCCTAAGCAGGACACAGAACCTGGTTGAAAGTCTGTTACTGAGTTACATGGGTCTTGCATAAGCCATATCTATATAGGAGGATATCAGAAACAAAAAAATAGTCAGTCACTGTAAACTGTCTAAAGCCAAATACGCTCTGTTCAGGGCTCCACCCAACCTGGCCTTGAGCACCTCCAGGAATGGGATATCCACAGCTTCTCCAGTCAGCCTGTGCCAGCACCTCTGAGTGATATTTTGTCACATTATTGCTTTGCCACTTAAGGAAGATGCACAGAGTCAGATGCCAGGAGGAGCTGGGAGCTAACTACATAGCTAATCCAGGTGTGCTGAGCAGTGTAGAATTATTTAGCTCGTGGCTAGCTCTGAGCATTACAGCTCTGTCCAATGCCTTCTCTGGAGGAAATCATACACCCAGTCCTGGTGTCCCCAGCAGGCCAGGACACAAGCACTGAGCACACAGAGCAACAGGACGGCAGCAGACAGCAGAACAGAGTGAGGCTCAAAGCACTGCTGAAGGGGGCTACATGGGGAATCAATCTTCTAATCTTACAAATGGGAACAGTGCAGCAGAAGGAGCTAGTGTCATGATCAGGACCAGAATCTGCAGTGCTGCTCCAGCTCCCTCCCCACCTTTGCTTGTGAGGGACCATTCCCAGAGAAGAGCTGTGCACTTCAACTTCATTGTGCCCCAGGCACTTCACACTTTGACTGCAGGTCAGGACTTGGAGCTAAACAAAAAGAGGATTCCTTTGTGAAAAATGGGGTACTCCAAGACTTTCAGAATCAGGTCCTTACCTGATCTTTTCTTATTTGTCTAGCCTATTCCGTTTGGTTTTTTTTTTCCAAAAAATAAATAAATAGATAAATAAATTTTAAAAAGATAGACTTCTGGATTTCAGACATAGGGCTAGTACATAAATCACAGCCTTTGCTAAGCAAAGGCTACTCCCTAAATCCAGTGCTGAATGTCTCACTCTATCTTTGTCATTCCTAAGGGATCCTCCCATAGAATCACACAATTGTAGAGTAATCCAAGTTGGAAAGGACCTCTAAGGATCATCGAGTCCAGCTCCTGGCTCCTCACGGGAGCACCCCAAAACCAAATTCTTTATTTGAGAGCGTTGCCCAAATGCTCCTAGAACTCCAGCATGTGGGGCCGTGCCCACTGCCCTGGGCAGTCTGTTCCATGCCCACCGCCTTCTGGTAAAGAGCCTTTTCCTCATCCCCACCTCACTCCTAGACAAGGCTGTAAAAAAAAAGATTAAAAAAAAATCCTGCTGAACACCTTCTTGAAGGTATGCTTGTTTCTGTGCATTTCACCTGAATTGCTCAACAGCACCTACTTCTCTCCACTCAGCAGACTGCATGTAATGTTACACGTGAGTATATGCTCGGGGATTTGCAGCTATCATGTCATGAGCCCATTTCACTCCATGCATGGAGAGAAGGCAGAACAAGGGGCATTTGCCGTTTCATCAAGTCTATTTCCTTCGTAATTTTATTCACCTTCTTTTCCATGGAAGGCCATCGTGTTTCTTCCAGTGTGAGGATACCATCAGGAATACTATAGTAACTCATCGACAATCCTTTCCTGTCTCAAATCCTTCTTACACCCTTCAAGGACAAGAAGAATCGAGCCAAGATGGAAACCAGCAACAGGCACTGAATTAACAGTGAGCAGTCATGATCATTTCACTGGTTTTGAAAGCATACACCCCTGAGGTACTGAAGGAGTTAAACATTCGAGTATCTTACAGGTCAGCCTGCTGCAGTGGGAGAAGATGCTCTGCTATGCATGCGGTTAACCATTAGATGTCCCTAGTCCCTTGGCCTTGGAAAAGGATGCAGTCAAGCGTGATAGTCAGTAGTTAGCAACATTATATGGAAGTGGAAAGTGGTCATTAATCGTCTTAATTAGCAAGTAAGGGCTGATACAGAATGTCCATCTGCTTAGGAAGGAGTTCTTGGACTGCAAACCCAACCTTCTGTAAATCGAGTTCCTCTCTGCCCTTTGGTGGACCTAGATTCTCTGAAGGACGTGGTCTACAGGTCTGGTAGAAATTGAGGCACCACCTGAAAGCACAGTGAGGTCAGGATGCTCTGCGTGCTCTCATGGGCCTACAGAATTTGCTTCTCAATTGTTGAGGAGGCTGCAGTTGTTTTCCTCAGTTTGGTTTGATTATTTAAACAGCACAATGGATTTTCTTCGTCCCTCCAACATAGTACAATTAATAGGGATTTTTCAAAACAATAAGACATTTTCAAAAAGATTTACCAAGCAAAGCTAAGCTAAGCAAAGCCTAACTCCTAAAAAGTTGTTTGGGGCTGGATTCGTTCTTTAATATGAACCAGTTTGCTATTTGCATTTTCTATATGAATAAACCAGCCCCGAACAAAGTTAAATAACTTGCTATGGCCACCAAGCAAGTTAATGGAGAGCTGGAATTTGACTAAATGCTTATTCTGGTCAATTTGTCTCTTTCCAATATTTTCATACAGATGATTACAGAAGAGAATGATATATCTGCTCTTTGCTGTAGGCTCACTGAGCGTAATTAAGAATGGAAGTAGGTGTTAGGATGAAAGAAAATCTCAAAGGTAAAGAGATATGGGTAGAAAATCTTGCAAAGTACTAATTACTTTAATTGTGACCAGTTAGAGAAAACTCTCCCTGTCCCTTCTTTTTTTGAGCAAAAGAGTTTTGGAGGACTTGTGAACCCCATCTGGTGCTCAGCAGAGCCTCATGGGAGTCAAAGAAGAGCCAGAACAGCAAAACTAGACCGGCAGCAACTGTAAGAATGGCCCTACCTCTCAAACCAGAAGTCCATGGTCCCAGGAGTGCCCAGAACTGTGTGTGTAAGAACATGACAACAGGCCCTCCCCAGCACACCCTCTTCCATCTCTATGTGCCATGGGCACCCAAGGAAACACTCACACAAGGCCACTGCATGCAGTGGCAGCCCTGGTAAGGGCACAGCCCTCACATCCACGGCACTGGATCAGATCTGTTGTGCTGTGGTTGGCCACGGCCATCGTTAGCCATGAAAAGCTGCAGGGCCACAGAAATAAATAGTCGTTTCAAAATTCTCCAATAGTTGCTGAACTTCTTGTAAAAAAAAAAAAAAAAAGGCTTAACAAAGATGAATGAAACAAATTCTAAGTGTTTGAGATTTATGGTCTATGCAATGACCTTCCTTTGAAACAGTGTCAGTGTCATTCCCCTTGCTGGCTGAGCGCACACATGCACATGCACACACGCTGTCTCTGCAGCAATGCCGGCCCATTTCTTCCTTTCTTTATTTTTGCTCCACCCTGATTTATAAGGACATGCCCTATCTTCATGTCTCAGGAGCAAATAGGTCTTTCAGTAAACATACACAACGTGATTCCTTTTTTTCCTAGAGTCAAAAGGAAAAGGCTCCTTCCCATGAAATAAACAACCCACCCACCCTTTCCCTCAAGCCGTCACATTGGGAAAGAGACAACAGGCTTCACATTATGTTGCACTGGCCTACAGGCTGCCTTCTGCAGTGACAGATCACTGGGGATGGCCATCTCTGGAGCGCACCCGGCCATGGGTCACCTGGAGTGAAGTGTGGGGCTCTTGGACCCCACGCTCCCTAGCATCTGGCTTCCCCCTCACTCCCACGACAGAGGCAGATTATTCCAAGATGAAATAATGCCCAAGGAGCCAAACGTTACAGACTACGCAGCCTGTGGGAGATGATCCAGTTCCTGTTTGACTGGTACCAAGTGATTTCTATGGTTGTTGGCTGAAATATTTTTTAAACTAATAATACGTCATGGCTGTGATGTTTTAAAAAAAAAAAAAATCCATTGACCTAGGGACCTTGAAATGTATCCAATCTGCCTTACAACCTGACCCTAAGACCATTAAAGTCAGTTTAAAGTCCTCCTTTGATTTCATCGAACTTTAGATTGGCCCTTGGCAAATGTTTCAATTAATCTTTGCCAGGTTTCATGTTTGTAATGAAATCTAAATTCGTGTTAGTTTTGCGTGGTTCCCATTTTTATAACAAATGTTCTTCATGGCCCTTGTTTCCAATAAAGAAACATGCTCAAGCCATACAGAACAAGTAGATAGAAGGTAAATGAGTGGCCATGTGAGACATATGCTTTTAAAGGATCCCACAGGTAATGTCAAAACCATGGTGGTCGTTAATCAGAAGGTCCCCAAATTACTTCTCACCACAGGACTCAACACCTTTGCCTTCAGTACAGGAACAATCTTAATGCTGGAGAGCAATACTGGAGACTTGGTTACCTGAGGACAGGAAAAACAGAAAAAGAACTGTACTGCAGTAAGAAAAGCACGTGTGGCCAAAATACAGTCAGTGGCACACTCACCCAGACTCAGCCACATAAACAAGAAGCAACAGAACCAGTCAGCTGCTAGCATACAACTGCCTGCACGTCTACATGTCCTAGGCTGCAGGAGACACGAGATCCCTCAGATCAGCACAGACATCTTCCCTCTTCCATTGGGATTCTGAGAGCTTGAATTATCCCACATCGACCATGGCAAGAGTCTGCAGGGACAGCTGCCATGGATCAGCAGACACCTGATAGCTTGTTAGCCAGCAGTAGGTTCTTCATATATTCAAACTCAGGAAAGGATCTCTTTTGGGATAAGGCTTGGCTTATTAGTGCACATTTGCCTATCACCTCAAGAAACCCGGCCATGGTGCCAGGCACTCAGCCTAGTACTTAGATGCTGTTTACCTCTTTATAACACCTTTTTACTGTTATTTCTTTTTAAGAATGCAGTCAGCATTGCAGTTCCTCCTTCTCTATTATAAATTGGCATTTTGTGTTTTTCACCTTCTGACTGGAGTGATTATTTCAGACTATTCTCAGTGCTATTCCCTGTTCTTCACTCCAGATTAAGGACTGTTGGTTTGAGGGCTGCTCATTCTGGAATGGGTCTGTGGTGGTATTAAATAAATCACTCCCAGATGGGCTGCGAAAACTCTTCTTTCAAAACACAGATATCAATCAGGCTCCAACCCTTATCTTTTGTATTGCAGCTGCTCTGCTCACCTCCCTCATCCCACCAGAAATGTTTAAAACTTAACCAGAGCCAAGAGAGCTTAAATTAGCTTTCAAGGACACAAGATCTGCATCACATTCACTCCTGTTTCATTTGTTTACATTCTCCAATAACGATAGCCCCCGTGTTCTCATCCAGTGCTTGCTCAGGATCAATAAGCACACCTTCTGATGACAGCATGGGCTTCCCCTCTGTAGCCCCCAAAGGGTCACGATGTGAAGGTGATAACTGGTTTTGCTGCCTTCTAGAATAAAACCCTGCACATGCAGAGGCCAGGGCATCAGCCTCTCAGCATATCTCAGTGGGAAGGCAGGTTGGATGGCATGCAGCATGTGGGAGACTCGGAAAAGTTGATTTAGTGCAAGCCCGCATTTTCCAAGGTAACCAGCAGCAATGTCAGGTCCTTGGGGTATGCTCTGTCAAGGAAAATTCTTCTGTTGACGTGATGCTCAGACTTGGTTACTGCATGGGAGTCTTCTGGAGGATCGTGTAGTGCGGCTCTCCAGCTGACATCATCTTCCTTCTGCTTTTGTCATTTCAGTCCTGTGTGGTTTTACACAGAATTAGCGGTATGTGTTAATAATTAAAGGATGGCAGTCTGCATGTTGTGTAGAAAGATGACTGAACGTACCAGAGTCTCTTCCTGAGCTGAAGTTTGGGTGCCTTTCTTTATCTGAAAGTCAACTGCACATCCTGAATTAACAGAGATAAGCTTCTCCGAATGAAAATTCCTTTCAGTCAAGGTTTAAGGCCCTGTTTCTTGACCAGATAGACAAAAGTGCACTAAAAAGCCAAGTCTTATCCCAAAGTACATGCTATCCTGGCTGTCAGCACATTGTAAAAGATAGATTTAGCAGATGTGTGTTTTTCACAAACATCAAAATGTCATGTTGTGTTGTGTTCGTTGTGCTGCATTTGTCCTGTGTCGCATCTGTATGTGTTGCATTGTGTTGTGTGCTGTGGTGTGTTGTGTTCTGTAGGAGAGGTTCTTTTGAGAACAGAACAGTCTTAATGTAAGGCAGATCCTTCTGTCTGACTCAGAGTGGTTAAAACAACAACAGAACAGCCCTATGAAGCAATAGTTAGTAGGACAAGCAGGGGCGGGTAGTAAAAACAAATGCAAAATACACAGAGCCTTGAAAAACACAAGCAAGCAGGAAGCCTATAAATACTTAGGGAAATAAAACAAGTCACTGCCCTCATTTAATTACCAATTTTTTAATAACAGCAGTTTGTTGACTAGAATGTGCAGTTTACATAGGGCTCACATTAAAAAAAAAAATACAGTCAAGAGATTTTAAACCCCCTATTCCCAGGATGGAAATGAAACTGCTAAGCTTGTCCTTTGTGTCCCCATCCATAGCCCAGAGGTGCAGAGATCACCAGGCTTCGCACTTCCTTTGGGTGCTGGCTGCAGGGGGTTGCACAGCCGGCACAGCCAGCTGCAGGCTGCAGAGAGGCAGCAGGGACAGTGACTGCAGATGGGTGTTTGTCACCTCTTGCACATGGATAGATTCCTAAGAACATTGCCAGCAAAGCCAGCACCGCTTCCCTGAAGCATTTCTTGCTGTTGATCAAAAATGTAATTTTCAATATTTAAACTCAAAAACCACTAGCTGAGAAGCTGTAATGTAGATTTCCCCTCGAGCACAGAAGATCTGCCTGTGACTTTGTCTGGGTTGGAAGTAGGGGACCAGGACCCACCTCCAGAATTTAAAAATTCCTTCTCAGAAAGAGTGGTGAGGCAGTGGCACAGGCTGCCCAGGGAGGTGGTGGGGTCACCGTCCCTGGAGGTGTTGAAGAGCCGTGTGGATGTGGCACTGAGGGACGTGGGCAGTGGGCGTGGTGTGATGGGCTGCTGGTTGGACTGGGTGGTCTTAGCGGTCTTTTCCAACATCACACATTCTGTGATTCTACGGTGATTCTGCAGTTATTCTCCTCGTGCTCTCTGTTGACAAAATAGGAAACTAGATGGTCCATTTTGTTTCTTTGTTTGTTTTCACGGAGGTTGAGGTCCGCCCTGGAGCTCAGGAATCTGGGAAATGTTGCTCTACGCCCCACTTCTGCTTCCCTTACCCGGGGGCTGAGCCAGAACCAGTGATGACTTAAATGGTAACAATGCAGCGTTAGAGAGGTTAAAGTGATGCTGGGAAGCGAGGTGAGAGGGATAACTCCCAAGTGGCTTTAATAGGTGAACATAAATATCCCGGGAGAGCCACAACCATGTATTTATCTATCCCATCTGTCCATCTGCCACACACGTGTTACTGGTTATTCGCACACACAGAACGTATATCTGCAATATGTATACATATTTGCAAAACACTTAACAAATCATCCAGAGACCGGAGGATTTACCCTGCATGCCAGGACTGCTCATGCTGCCACTTCCATTACAGCTATTCCTTTCCAGCACTCCTAACCTCCTTCAGCACGGCACCTTCGTGCTGATATTTACACGCTGTGTGCTCAGCGCAAGGTTGGAGAGGAAAATGGGAAGAGCTCTCGTTTCCCCACCTCTACGATCAGTCAAAATGAAAAATTACTTTTTTGTGGGTGTTAATAATAACCAACCCCTGATGAGGAGACAATTTACCTGGGAGGCACTGCAGCTCTCAGCAAAACAAAGCACCGAACTCCCGCAGCTCTCCCCGATCCTCCCTGCCCCTGGGGGAAGAGAAAGGGGAAAAAAAAAAAGCAAGGCGCTGCTCTCTGCCCCCGCCTTACGCCGGGTGCTCAGACAGACGGACAGACGGCTGTCTGCGCCGGGGATCGTCGGCCTGAAAGGTGCGAATGCGAAAGTGCCGCATATGTGCCCGAGGCCGAGATAACATTGTCCTGCGAGCCTTCCTCTGCATTTCCTGGCGTGAGGTTTGCAAGTGCATTGTGTGGGGCTAATGGCTCTGTTAAGGTGGCGTGCTGCGGGAGGGAAGGGGAGGGGAAGGCAAGGCAAGGCAAGGCAAGTTCTCTGCTTATCAATTACCGAATAAATCCCAGAGGGTTGTAATAAACGATGAGAAGAACCGGGTTTTATAACGAAAGGTTATCTTGGATGAAATGGCCCGAAACACAGAATGTTCCATTCAGTCCTGGTGCAGTTTCAGATCTGCCCCAACTGTCTGGACTCCCTGTGCAGCTGTGGCCAGCTGCTGCTGGAGATCAGACGATGAGTTACATGAGCCTCTCACCTGCCCCTTCACTGACGTCCCATCTGTAATACGCTGTCCCTCTCTGTTTATGACAGTACATGAGGGGCCTGCCCAGTTCTATACAATTGCACTGGAAAGCTGTAGAACATCCTGGGCTCCTACCTACGCACAATCACAGCAGGCACCCCGCTCTGCGTGGCTTTGCTTGAGCAGGGATTGGATCAGATGGAGCAGAGCTCCCTTCCCACCCAACCATGCTGTGGTTCTGTGACTGTGGGGTGGTCCCTCTAACCCAAGAGCAGGCTGCATGGCTGTGCCAGTGCATAACAGATTGACCAAGAGAAGAGACTCACGCTGGGTTGCAGATACCAAAAGCAAGATGGGGGCTGCTGCTTGGAAGAGGTTCCTGGCGGCCTTTGAAGGCAGCGTGATACTGATGATAGAAGGTACGTGAGAGCTGAAGCTGGATCGATAGTGAATTCAGGCTTTGCTGGTGATTACTGGATTTTGAAGGATTGCTCTGATAAGAAAGGTGTTCCTGCAAGCAGGAACAGATTGGATTTTTTTCTTCTTTTAAATTATTGGGCTTTCCTGGCTTGAATATATATGTCAGTCTCTCTGTGGTATAAATTAGTCTCAGCTGATGATTTAGACCAGAGATGGTCCCTCTGCACATCCTTTTGTTCCTCACTAACTTGTTTATGGCTGGAGTTATGCTTCCCCCAGGGCCAGGGAGATTGGCTTTCCTATCAGCTTATCCCTTTTCTGCTCCTCCTGAGGATCTCTTCTTGAGGAGAAGGCTGCAGAGGAAGTGGTTAGCCAGCTGTGTGCCCATATGGCCGCAACGCTGTGAACACCATCCCCCAGGAACAGTTGTATTAAATCCTCTTTGGATTTTGTACTCCTGGGGTTTAAAAAAAAAAAAAAAAACACTGTAAAAGTAATAGTTTTTCACTTCTGCATTTGATTACCGCGTGAAGAAAACAGCCAGTGCCCGACAGGTGTTTTTAGTCACCTCCAAACATGAGATGTCACACACAAGTGTGACTTCTCAATGAAAACACTCCAAACAACCCTGCCTCAACAGCAATAGAAAGCAATAAGCCACTGCAAGAACCCTGCAGCACACGCCATGTACTGCCTTCGGAGAAGGTGGGGAAGGGCTGGGGTGCATGAAGGCAATGCTGCACTTCTCTGGTACATCCTAATGGAGGACCTCAAATTGCTTGGCCAACGGTGAAATCTCACAGCACAGCTCTCACGTTACCAAAATCCTGCCAGATGCTGCACCCATTTTACTGGTGGGAGTGCTGAGGCACAGAGAGGTTGTATGGTTTCTGCAAGGAGAAAGCAGCTTACAACGGGAACTTAAGGTTGGACCGGATGATCTCCAGAAGTCCCTTCCAACCCCTATGATTCTGTGACTCTGTGACACCTGGGATTGCAGAGACCTGCCCAAAGACACACATTTCTATGTTCATTATTTATAGTATTGGTAAGACCAAAAATTAAGACCTAAGAAGGAGGTGCCAGATATGCACCAGTATCACCAACGCTACCCCTGCTGCCCCTAGCAAGCTGTGGCAGATACCCAGCAGGTATCATGTGCCATATGCAGAAGCTGGAAAGGGCATGGTTGGTGATCTGCATCCCTGTGATGGCAAAGAGTGTGAAAAACTGGCTGAAATAAAAGTGAAGGCTGCCACTGCCCTGTTCCTCCTGGTCCAGTGAGGTCTGAATGCTCTAAGCAAAGCTTTCAGGTGTTCTTAAACCCACGCTTCCCCAAAGCTGTAGAAGCCCACACAACATCACGCCGTGGGCAAAACCAGCTGTCAGCAGTCTTGGAGGCCCAGCAGAAACCAGCTGTCCTCTGTCACATGCGTGCCACTGTCGCACAGCCCCAAAAGGCTGCCTCTGGCAGCTGGGAGCAGCAGGGCACGGTGATGCCAGGGCTGTGGGATGCAGTTCTGCTGGGAGCACAGCGAGCCCAGAATGCAGCCGCTGCCTCTCCTCCCACCACACACGGGATTCCTATCTCTGGGAGGGAGCAGAGGTGGAATCCGCATCCTCTTTCTTTTTGACAGACAGGGAATGGAGGAGTAGTGGGTCCCGAAGTCCCTGCCTCAGCCTGCAGTATCAAACATGTGCTTTAAACCCATGGAATATCTCATTCAGTAACAAACCTGGTCAGTTTAACTTGCCTGTCACAAGATGCATTTTTTCTTCTGTATAATAAAGTAGAAGCTAAAGATCCAGGATCTGTGGCTACGGGGTTTTCATGTTCCCTCTCATCAGTTTGGTTAATTGCTCGTTTCATTTACTAGCTGGGTTTTAACTTTCCTGTGGATCACTTGGCTCCTGAAATTCCATAAGCTCTGAAAGTCAGCAAATTTTGGAAAGTGTTCTCTGGAGGGAAGTCCTGGAACTCGTACAACAGGCATAATTTTCATTTGTGCAGGTTTAGTGCCCTTGCAGAATAAATAAGCATTCACTGTCCTCCAGCCGTGCCAACATGCAGTGGGTGTGCAGCCTGCCCTGTGCTGTATGGACCCCTAAGCATTTTACCTTGCAGGCTCGTGCCTCTATGCACAGGAATTGTGATTGTTACACAGCAGATGCCTTCCAGACGAAATCTTGCTCCAGATCAGCTCTGTCTGGCTTTAATACACATAACAGCAAGACGGCAGTACTTGCATCCAGACGGTAACTTTTGTGTAAGGGGAACTGTGGGAGACAAAGGTAACTTTTTGATCAACCCCTCCGGCATCTGGGTGCCACTACTGGTTTGTTGGTCTAACAGGATAGCAGCAGTCTTGCAACTTTCTGAGAGTAATGCACACGTAAACCATTCCAGTGGATTGTTAACACATAGGAAGCTCACCTCCATCCTGCTCAATGTGTTTATAAAGCACCCACCCTGTATGTCTCTGATTTCCCTCACTCCTCACTCACAGTGACTGTGTCTCAGTGTCCGGGCATCGTTTAAGTGCTGATGCAAGAGCTGTGCACCCAGCTCTTGCAAAGTCTGTCGGAGCAAAGCACTCAGCCTTTAAGGCAGCTGAGCGATCCCTTTGCAACCAGTAAAACTGCTCACATGCCAGTATGTATTTGCTTTGCTGCCTTAATGCGTAGTGCCTGGAACTGAAGACCTGGTCAGCAGCAAAGCACTCTGAGCTGTCATCTTTACTGCTGGCTTCTTCCCCATAACCTTCCTTTGCAATGCAGTCCTAGTGCCATATCCACATACAAGATGCATGTAGCTACGGCTGTTTGTTAGTCCCTAGCAGATCCTGACATGCTGTAGATCTCTTTCACGTAAATAAATAAATAAATAAATAAATAATTAAAAAAAGGGGGGGGGGGGGGGGTCATAAGAAATCACCATTTAATTAAATAAATGTATCTTGGGCGGATGACCCTTCCCCCGGCTCGCCGCCACCGTGAGAGCCCCACACACACTGCGGCAGCGAGCGCTGTGCCTCGGCACTGCGGCGTGCCCAGCAGGAGAAATTGCTCCTGAGATCATTTAACCTCCCCGGGGAGATGACAGGAAGGAATTAATCTTCCGCTGCTAATCCGCCCTGTGCTGCCGGATCAAGAATTGGCAGCGTCGGGGGTGCCTGCTCGGGGGAACCTGCTGGGGCATTTACCATCCCTGAGTGCTCCCACCCACCGCCTCCGAGAGCGGCTCAGGGAGCGGAGGGCAGCGATTTCGGGAAGCGCCCGCAGTGTGCTGGTAAATGGGCTGTGCCGCTGGGGCGGTGCGATGTTCCCAGCGCTGCTCCAACATCCAGTCTGTGCCAGCAAGGTGAATGCTACGGAAATGCCTCAGTCCCATGAGTCAGCCTCGTCGCTGAGTTTCGCTGCTGTTTGCCATCTCTTTTATTTTATATTTATCTCTTCCCTAGGGAGGGAAAATTTCAGTAGGAGACAGGCTCTTTAGCAGGGTCTCTTGTGATAGGACAAGGGGAAATGGTTTCAAACTAAAAGAGGAAATAACCAGGTTGGATATAAAGAAGCAGCTTTTTACAGTAAAGGTGGTGAGGCACTGGCACAGGTTGCCCAGAGAGACAGTGGATGTCCCATCCCTGGAGACACTCAAGGTCAAGCTGGATGGGGTTCTGAGCAACCTGAGGTAGCTGTAGGTGTCCCCGTTCATTGCAGGCAAGTTAGAATAGATGGTCTTTAAGGATCCCTTCCAATTCAATTCTGTATTCTATGGAAATGTACTAGCATGTTGGGAGTGTCTCTGCAGCTCTTTTGGAAGTGTTTTACTTCTGGTGAGCGCAGCGGCTTCAATGAACAGATCAGTATTTGTGGCCAGCCCCCTCTGGAGAAAGGGTTTATAGGAGTGAGGTGGGGCCCACCTGAGCAGGAGCAGCACCTCAAGGAAGCAGACAGTGTTCAGGGGCCTGAGGTTTATGCAGGTGCTCCTTCAGCACTGACTAGAACACTGGAGACAGCTCACATCCCAAAGGGCTGCTATTCTTTATTTCTGGGCTGGGACAAAGGGCTTCTGTGTTCCAAACCAAGCAAAGGCTCAGATGATACAGACGGAAGGTTGAGTTCAGGTGATAAGTGTATTTCTAGCTCAGCTCTTTTATTAACTTCTTCTGCATTGCAATGTTTCTTGCTTGTACACTGAGCATTTCCACTCAGAAATAATACTCAAGCGTGCTCAGGGTGACCTGGTTCTGCAATGCGCTTCCAGGCAGCACAGCTGGGTGGGCTGTGGGAAGGCAGAGGAACCTGCTAGCATCTGGGCCAGTCTCACAAGCCCAGCAAACCCTAAGCTTGCCTTAGGTGCCTGTGCCAGCCCATGCTGGCTTGGAACACCTGCTCTGTAAGCAGCATTGAGCCAGTACTGTGACCTGGCACTGTGCGTCAATAGGCCCCAGTGCTCCCAGCACTGCAGCCTGGCACTGTGTGTCAGTAGGTCCTGGGGCCAGCAGTGTGGCCTGCCCCCATGCAATATGCACCCACTGCACACTGCACCATGCCAACGCCATCTGACCAATATGATTTCACCCATGGAATCATTCAGGCTGGTGGTTGTAAAGGCTGAACGTACAGCATTGCCATTTGACAGTCAAGTCACACTCCCCATCGAACACAATATCTTTAAAAACAAGAAACCTGGTGCAAAACAGAAGTAGAAGCAGCAGAATATGGATTTCACTGCAGCATTAGAAGCTGCTTGCAACAGAAGATGAGAGCTCTGTGAAATCCAGAAACAAGCTGTCTGTATTATGCCTGATAATTATTTTAATTTTGAAGAACTGCAATTTGGGAACTACTACCGAAATACACTGTAAGTGGTATCCTGATGGATGATGTTTTGTCCAGAAGTAACTTTCCTTGCACGCTTCTGGGTCCTGTTTGTCACTTCTCTGATGTTTCCAGCAGGCTCAAAAGCAGAAATGACAGAGTAAAACAGAGCTGGCTGTGTATCCGTGGTGAGAATCATCTCCTCTGGCAACGAAGTGTGATCGGTCCCCAGCCTTAATTACTGCCTTTCTACCCTCTAACAATATGTCTGCACTCGTGTTCCAGGGATATGGGGCTTTCCTTCATAGGGCCTTTGCTGTGTGAATCTTACGCTGAGGAGCCGCATTTTTCTCTCCCCCCCCTTAAATCCCTCATAATGCTGATAGCACGCTGCCCAAGCCCACCCCCTGCACGCACAACACAGCACACGGCCAAGCGGTGTGCCCAGGCTGAGGCCCTGCCAGCACTGCTGGGAGAAGACGGAGGTAGTGCTGTGCTGAGTGCAGCCAGCAGCCAGAGCCCTGCGTGTGCCGGGGCTGGTGCTTGCCGTGCTCGCTCTGCTTGGTGGCTGCTTCTCAGCAACACAGAGCAGCTGTGTGTTCACAGCCTGGCCCTCGGGTATTTTGCTGCATCGGGGTTTTTTGTTTGGTTGGTTGGTTGGGTTTTTTTTTTTCGTTTTTTTTTTTTCTTGCATTGCTAAAAACCTGAAGTTGAAAAGATTCTAGGAGGATCAATCTCACCTCAGAAAGGAGTACACCAAAACATGCCGATGCTTTCAGTATCATTGTTAAACTGCAGCCAGATCGCACTAGGATGCGCTCAGTAGCGATGAGGCTCTTTTTGCACTTGCATTATGTAAAGGTTAACGGCAGAAGGGCACATTATCTAAGATTCAGGGCAGTATGTATATGTAAGGTTAATGATTTTTCAAATAGAGAGCCCCGAAAAGAGCTGTGCAGGTGTAGCCTAAGGAGCCACATAAGCATCAACCAATTATTTTCACATTTCTTCTTTCCCAGTGTAAGCAGCTGAGTCCCGCACGAGTGTGTCATGACGGATGACAGTGACATGAGCAGACGAACCCCAGGGCGAGCCGCTGTCCTGTCAAGGAAAGGGCAAAGCCAGGTCCCCTAAATACGCCCAAGCTGTGTCACTGACAGCAATTTATGGCCGTGGTCAGGCGCCTGGCGTCTGCGCTCTCCCCCAAGAAGCAGGTTCTGAAGTATCTTCAGACACAATTGCCACCAGTGTTTGTCTTCAGTACAAATCTCTGACAAAGGAGAGCCCAGTCGCCCACGACCCGGTGGAGTTTAACATTTTTTGAACCTGGCATTTAAAATGACGCTGAGCTAAGCCGTGCCTACCTGTTCCTTAAGGCTGAGGTCTGCAGCAGCATTAAGCTGTCGAGAGAGAGGGAAAAAGGTTACTCCGATGATTTGTCATAACTGTTTACATTCATTGTGATTTGGCTCAGACCTGTGTTTTATCTGGCTCTGGTCGTGTGGTTCAAAACACTGACGATGGAGGCAAACACACGGTTTCCTCCTTAAGGTGAGGCCAGAAACATTTTAGCCTAAGTGCAGTGCAAAAAGATTGCCCAATCCATCACCTCCATCGGGAGCTGTATAAACAGGCCGGCCCTGTACGGCGCAGTGAGCACACAGCCTGCTGTTCACAGGGAGGGCTGGTTCCTGTTCTGGCTCGCACCACAAACCTGAACTGCGGCGCCTTGCACCTGTGCCTTGCAAACACAGAGCCTGGCTGCAGTTATAAACCCCCACTGCTCGTGCCCCCTTCTCCATCCGAACACCTTGTCTGCTGCCAGGTGACGCCTGAACGCTTTGCACTGCTTTGCTAAGGGATGTCAGCAAACAGAAGGAAAGAGGCGGTCTGGGCTCTAGGACTAACGGGATGCAGCATTAGCCAGGGTGTGGTCTGGGTAAGGAGAGGGGAAAAACAGCCAGATAAAGAGGTCATATGGAAAGAGAGGTGACATGTGAATATCTCAGGCTTCGCAAGATGCCGTGGAAGGAACAGAGAGATGAAAACACATGAGCCACCCACGCCATCTGCCAGTGTTTGCACAGAAATCCCACCAAGCCGAAAATATTGTTAACAGTCCATCAGAGTTGCTCAGGGTACATCCCACCATCAGAAACACAAAAACCCCAGGTGCTTCCCAGCCCTCCCACCCAGCACTCCTCCAATACTGCATAGAGTAGCAGTTAAGGACTGACCATAAGCACGTAACAAAATCGTATTTCCTTGCAATTCTTTCCAAACTGTTGTTTTGCTGGCACTTTAATATCACAACTATTGGCTTCACTGAGTTCTACCCCTTCGGTGTGGATGCACAGGAGGGGTTTTATGCCACCACGCCGTGCCTTGGCAGTAGTATTATCTGCTGCACCTGTCCTGTGCTCACTGTGAGCTGCCCCATCACCGTGCTCTGCTCTGCTGTGCCCACGTTAGGAGCTACCTCGCGTTAAGGGCTGATTTGAATCCCCCGAGAGCCAGCAAGGATCTTCCCAATAGGCGGGCTACAATAAAACAGCGCAGTGTAACGCAAAGTGAAGCAACGCAGCACGAAATGCAATAATAAAACGAAATTGCTCGCGTGCTGGGAGGGTTCCCATCCGCCAGGAAAGCTTTCCTCCAACAGGAGGAGCTCTTCGCTTTGCTGAGACGATGCCAAAGGAGTGGCCGCGCTTTCGCCGAGTGCCCCCTCCTCCCCCCTCCCGCCCCCGTTTCAGAGGAGAGCGGCAGCTTAATTGATTTGATAACAAAACAAACAGCAGCCGAGGGCTGCCCGCGGCGCGGCACGGCACGGTACGGCACAGTTCGACTCGGCTCGGATCTCCCCGCGGCCGATGAGGCGCCGGGTGGCACCGCGGTGCCGTACCGTGCCGGAGGGAGGCGGCTGCAGCTCCGCCCGGGGAAGCGCTGCCGGGGGGGCGGCCCCCTTCCTGCCCCCGGCTCTCAGCGCGGAGCGCGGCACCGGAGAGACGGGAGAGCCCGCGGCGGGGCTGCCGGGAGCGGAACGGAGCGCAGCGGCCCCGGGGTGGCGGGGAGGGTGGGGGACGCTCTCGGCGTGTGGGCGACAGCTGCGCCCGGCGGGCAGCGGCCGGGGATTAACGCACACGCGCCTTTGCGTGGCAGGAAGGAGCGGCCCGGCGCCCTCCCCGGGGGTTGGGGGGAGCCGGGGGGAGGATATGGAGAGGCCGGGCGTGCAGTGCCGGCTGCGGCCGAGAGGGGACGGCAGAGCAGCGGGAGGGAACGGCCGTACAGCCGCCTCCCTCGGCCGCACGGTCCCGACTCCCGTCCCGAGGGCATCGTCGGGAGGGGAGGGCGGGAGGCTAAAGCGGGACGGAACCGTGCCCGTGGGCTTTGAGCGGAGCGGAGGGTTGGCCCCGGGCTTCTCCCAGTCGGAGTTTGTCGCTCGGTTCCGCTCGCGGCGCGGAAACTTTCGGCGCCCGCGGTGCCGCTCCGAGCCGCGGAAGGCCGGGGGTTGCCGGGAGTCCCCGCTGCGGCCCACGCGTGTTCGCGGCGTCGATCGGCCGGGGACAGCCGGGCCACCTCCAGGATGGCGGGGGGCTCCCTGACTGCAGGGCGTCTGTTGGCTCTCAGCGCAGCCCCGAGCAGCAGCAACGGCTCGGCTTCGGCTTGTTTTTCTTCCTAATTGTTTTTTAAAGACTCGATGAGTCTTCGGTGTGGTTTGCTTTTTTTTTTTTTTTTTAATATTTTATTTTGTTTTCTCGGCGTCGCAATGGGGATTTTGAGCTGTAAAACCCGAAACCGGGAACGGTGACTAATTTCGGGGTGTATTTATTCGGTGCATTCATTCTGAGACCGTAAGGCAGGATGGGCTGGAGGTGTGTGCTGGGGAGGGGAGCGCTGCAGGGCTCTGCTGAACGCACCCCGAGGGCCGGGCAGCCCTATGAATTAGGGCGACGATGGGGTTCGTCATGTGAGCGCTGATGAATTCAGGGAACGCGAGAGCTGCAATTGACATTCCTAAAAACAATTAAACCGGTGGGGAGCACTGCTCGAAAATCGATTCGGCTCTACGTAACGACGCTGTATGGCTGCAGGCTGATTCCTCCCGTAGTAACGAAACGCGAAGTGGCTGCGAAGCACCGCGATTCCCAATCGCGTCTCCCGGCCCCGAACGACGCCGGAGCGCGCGTCCCGCTGCGCCGGGGCGGAGACACCGAGTAGCCCCAGGAAATTAATAACCTCGGGGCTCGGTCGGGGCAGGCATCTGAATAGCTGCCCGAATAGGCAGCCGAGCTCCTCTGGTCTGGGACGAAAATAAACCGGGAGTTAAGCTTTAAATATCCTGTCTTAAGAGCGAGCTGCGCTCTGCTGCATCGCTGAATCGGCGGGGATGGGGACGGAAAAGGGAAGGAATAGGGATGGGGTTGGGAAAAAGACCCGGGACCGCGTCGCCCCGCAGCCGCTCGCGGATCGGACCGGACGTGTTTCCTGCGCTCGCGGGAGACGGCAGCGCGGCCCCGCACCGCGCGGTGCTTTCCAACAGGGGGCGAGGGAAGGCCGGCTGGTGGCCGAGCCGGGCGCGCAAAGCCCCCGCGGGAGCGGGGTCGGCGCGGGGGGGTTGTGTGAAGGGGGGGGGGGGGGGGGGGGGGGGCGGGCGGGGACGATCGCGACCCGGCGCTCGGGCAGCCGCAGGATGTGCGGAGCGTGCTTTTATTTCGGTTTCGGCTCGCTGCCGGGGCCGCCGAGCCCCGCGGCGCAGCGCTGCCTGCCGTAGGCGCGGGCGCGCTACGAGCGCCGGGCCGCCCCGCGGGGGCCGCGGCTGTGAGGTTTGCGGAGCGGTCGCTCCTCGTCGGTTCCTCTCCGGCCGCAGGGAATCGGGACGCCACCGCCGTGCGCCGTTCTGGCAGCCGGAGGCTCCTCGGTGCCGGCACGGAAGAGGACACGAGTTGAATATTGTTTGCGCGGCCGGGACGAAATACTCAAGGCCGGCGGAGGGGGAGGGGGAAGGATTGTGTTCGCCCGCCCGTGATGAATAATCCGGGCCGGCCTCCCGGCTGCGGCGGCCAAACCACTCGCGGCTCTGCCAAGAGATCAGCCGCGGCCTCTGCCCGCGCCCCGGGCGCCGCTGGCCTTTCCCCGGCCGCCTCTGGCACGTCGCAGCTGCCGGGCGCACGGCGCGGCACCGCCGGCATCACCCGCCACGGTGTGCGGGGGGAAGGGGACGGGGCGTCCCGGGGCGGGGAGCCCGACGGCAGGTGCAGCCCCGACGCGGCCCCGTGTGAGGGTGCGGATCGACGTCGGTGCGGGTTGCGGCGTGCGAGCCCTTCGGTGCGCGCTGCGTGTGCGTGGGTTTCGGCCTGAGTGACATCGACCGTGTGCGTGGCGCCGGCGAGGAGAGGCAGCGTGTGACACGGGACACGCGGCGTGCCCGCGTGACTTCCAGCGAGTTCACGCGTGGGCGAGAGCCGCGGCGCGGGGCCGGGCAGGAACCGTACCCCGCAGCCATTTCCCGAGCCCGGCCCGAGGCCGCCTTTCGGAAACCGCTTCTCGCCGGCGGCTCCGTCCCCGTCCGGGACCGAGCCCACGCGGGGGAGGGAGCTCCCGGGTCGGTGTGGGCGGGCCACGACGGAGGGATCCCACGGCGATCCCCATCCCGCGCGGCACCTAGGCACCGCTCTGCCCGTCTCCGCCGCGTTCCTGTGCGGGAGGAGCGGGGATTTTCCATCTGCCGGCCGCCCCGCTGTGACCACGGCGCGAGTTCGGCGGCACCGCTTCCTCCGGGCCAGGGTCGCGCCGCGAGGCTCCAGCTGCCCCTCGGGGTGCGGGAAAGGGACGGTGGCAGCTGCGGGTGGAAGGGCTGCGGCTGGCGGTGGGAGGCCCTGGAGTCCTTCCCGGGGAGCGCTGCCAGCTCTGTGCTGCCTCGGCACGTCCAACCGCTCCGGCACGAGTTGGCTCTCTCCTTGCCCAGACCCGATCTGCGTTGCGGAGACGGCAAATGCCCTTAAGGGGGGGGGGGGGGGGGGGGGGGGTGAAGGGGGCCTGGGGGGGGGGGGTTCCCAGCGGACACGCGTGGGCCGACGCCGCCCCACGGGGGGGCCACGGGAGGGCTCGGGGCGGCGTGGAAACAGCGCTGCGAGGGCAGTGGGAGGAGGAATGACTCCGATCCTCCCGCTGTGTGCATCGGAGCTGCCGCTGCCCGAACGCGGTGCTAAGCGCTGATTTACAGGTAGGGGAAACGTGCTCCGCAAGCCCCGTGCCACTTCCCTCCGGTGGATTCAAATCATATATAAAGAGCGTGAGGTGGCGGTCTCCCGGGCAGCTCCTAGGATGCGCGGCGTTGTTGTTAACACATGTTTCAATTTGGGTTCGAGACTGGCAATTACCCGCTGAGGCTCCCGAGCCCCGGGCGGGCAGCGCAGGGACGGCCGTGCTCAACCATTGCCCTCCCGCACCGCCGAAGCAGCTCAATCGGCTCCAGCACCGCCTGCGCTCTGCCACCGCCCGGCGGCTCTCGGCCCCGGCGGGGCGCTCCGCGGCTGCTGGAGGGGGGGGGAAGGACGCGCGGAGTGGGAAATGCAGGGGCAGCGCTTTCCTGCTTCCGTAACGCTCTCTGTTTCTCGGTCGGAAAAACAGGCCGGCTCCGCTCGGCGTCGGCAAGCCCATTGGTTTGCTTTGCTTTTTTTTCTTCCCGAGCGGAAGAGACCCCCGTCTCCCCCCCGAGCAGAAGCCAACAGCTCGGAAAGGCCGCTCCAGGGGCAGCGGCGGAAAGGCCGCCAATTAGCATCGCATCTGCGGGCGGCGAGCTGCGGGCGGATCGTTCGCTCCCCCTCCCGCAGCCCCCCAGAGCCCTCACGGGGGGGACCTCACTCCGGAGGGCCCCGCCCGGTCCCGGGAACGCTGCGAGGGGCGGCCCCGCGGCCTTACGGGAGCCCGCGCTGCTTCCTCTCCGCTCGGCCCAAATACCCGCACCCGCGGAGAGCGGCTCCTCCGCTGCCCCTGCCCCACCGCCCGCACTCGGCCGGGCCGGGCCGGGCCCCGCACGCCTCTCGCTGCCGAGAGCCAACAGCGCTCCGCTCCGCACCGCGCCTCCGTGACGAGCCCGGCATCGCAGGCAGCCTATAAATAATTTCCATTATGTTCAGCTGACAGCGCGAGGCGATTAATTTTAATAGCTGTATATTTGCCTGTTTCTCCTAATGCTCTGTAATGAGATGAGAAGCCATCCAACCCCAGATGGCTCCAGCCGCCTCCTTATTTATTTATTTGGTGTGTGCGTGTGCAGAAGAGGGGAGAACCGAGAGCGGACAACCCCCTCCCCCCTCCACCCCCGGTGCCGCTCCCCGTGGTGGTGCTTCCCGGGGCCGGGGGGCTCGGGGTGTCGGTGTGTTACCTCCGAGGGTCTACGGGCGCAGATCGGTGGCGCTCGGGGTGAAGGGGAGCGCGGCTTTGAGCCCACCCCATTAACCTGAATTCCGTATCGGGGCGGCGGAGGGGGGTGGGGGGCGGGCAGTGCTTTATGGAGCCGCGAAGAGACCCCGCCGGCGGCGACCGCGAACAGCGGAGCTCTGCGTGCGGCCGTGTGACGAAGCCGCGCTGTTCTCAGCCGGAGGGGGGGGGGGGGGGGGCCTGCATTTGGGAGCTGCAGAGGTGCGCGTTTGGGGGTGAGGGGGAGAGAGGGAGACGGGCTGCTTATCCAGGTGAAACAGCAGCGAGGCGAGCACCTGTGTCTTTTATTTTTTTTCTACAAGGCGTGCACCGATAATTGCAGCAGTTAATTGCGTTTCTTTGAAGGTCATTGGAAGTTATGGGGCTGTGTTTTCTTTCCCGGCTGGCAGACAATGGCTGAGCGCTGTTTTAAATGTAAATCAGAGGGTATCCGCAGAAACCTGTGCTGTCGGATCGCGGCGTAATGGATTCACTCCGGCTGCGCCTCGCTCGCCACAATACAGCGCAGTGCCGGGCCGGGAGCGCGCCGGGGTTCCTCTGCGGAAGCGCAGTTGCCGACGAACATGGAAAGCATTAAATCGTGACGGAGGAGGGGGGGGGGGGGGTGGCGGCGCGGCATCGAGCTGCTGCTCGGGATCGTAGCGCAGCCACGCAGCGCCCGCACCGGGACGTTGGGCACCACGAGTCAGGGCTGCGGGGAGGGAGGACACCCGCCGCGGGCCGTGCCTTGAGGTCGCGTCCTCACCCCCGGGGGCGGCGGAGAGGGGCCGGGGCCGAAAGGCACCTTCTGGCCGCGGGCCCCCTCTTCGGGGGAGGCGTTCTGTAGGAATGTGGCGCGCGAGCCCGGCCCCGCTGCCCCTAAGCCCTCGTTAACCCCGGGGCCCCCGCGGCCCCCGCTCGGCACCTGCACTCGGCTCCGCCGGAGGCGAGGACGTGCAGCAGCGCGGAGCCCGCAGCGAGAACGCAGCCCTCCCCCTTCGCCTCTCCCCGCTAATAACAGGGCAGCGCTCGGGAGGCGGTGGTTGCGCCGCACGGAACAAACGCTCCGTGATTACCGCGGCGCGCCCCGGGCTGCTGAGGGACACGGGGAGCCGAGCCGCCCAGACGGGAGGCTTCACGGTCGTCCCCGGGGTCCCGGGCCGTGCCGTCGTAGGGGCCGGGGCAGCCCGCGGAGCCGCGCTCGATGCCTTCCCAGCGGCGCCGGGCCACCCCTGCGCAGATGGCACCGTGTGACCCCCATTAGGGCAGCGCGGCCGCCTCTCCGGCAAAGCAGTCAGCCCGGTACCGCCGCTTCCCCCGTTGTCCACGGCAACCGACGTATCTGATTGAACCTCGTTGTACGCGGTGACACCCGCATAATGGATCATGCTGTCAGGGCTTTTTTATCACAGGCATTTATTTTGGTCACGGCTGGTGATAACTTCGCTGCTCGGCCCTCGTGGCGGTACGGGCCCCGCTGCCATCTCCCCGCCGCCCCGCCGTCCTCCTCCCCCCCTCCCCGCAGGACGATGCGGGGCACGGGCCGCCCCCAAGCCGAGGGGCTCCTGCCCCCCCCCCCGTCCCTCCGCGCACCGCAGCGAGGGGCTCCCAGCGCCCTCCCCCGTCGGCGCCGGCCCAGTGCCCCCCCCATCCCCGGCCGGGTTATCTCGGGTCACGCGGAGCGGGGACAGGATCTGCCACAGCCCGCGTGCCGGGGGAACCGGGCAGGAGGCACCGCGCCGCTCCCGTCCGCGCACACACTTCCAAAGTAAATACAGCGGAGCAGGGCAGGGCCTCCGGGAGGGGAGAGGAGAGGCCTCTGACAGGCGATTGTCAGGGCGGAGCCAGGGCTATTTCCAGCCCAGGAATAACAACGCTGGGGCTGCGGTGGCTCCGACCCGCGTGTCCAGGAAAGACCGGCTCGGGGTGTTTGTTTGGGTTTTAATTGGTATTTTGACGGCGGGCTGGCTCCGCACAGGCAAACAATGACCCCGGGCCGGCCCGGGGGGGTGGCAGCACCGCCCCGACCCGAGGGAACGGGGCCCGGCGAGGGTGCCCCACCGCAGGGGCCGGGAGGGGCTGCGGACGGAGGGCAGCGCCGGGGCGGCCGCGCAGCCCCCGGGGGAGGAAGCGGGGAGGGGGGGAGGAGGCGGCTCGGGGCCCCGGCGCGTTGCGGGGCGGGAACGGGGGCGAGGCCGCCGCGTTATCTGGGTCACTGGGGTTAGAAGGAGCGGCCGATAGGACCGGGAGATCTGCGCTCCGCTGCTGCGGAGATAGAGCCGCGATCCGGGCCGGGCGGGCACCGCGCGGTTGGGAGGGAGGAGGGAGGGAGGAGGAGGAGACGGCGGCTCGTTCCGGCTCCCGAGCCGAGCCCAGGTGCGCTGTGGTTTCCCTGCGCTCGGCATCCCCCTCCCCTCGCTTCCCATCCCCCGGCCCCCGCCAACGTTTAACCCTTTCCCACCTCGGCGGGGCTGCAGCTGAGGCGTGCGCCGGCCCGGCCGCGTCCCCTGCGGTTCCCCATTCCTTCCGTGGCAGAGACTGATCTCGGCCGGCGGGGGGGCAGGGAAGGGTGGGGGAGGTTGGCGTTGTGGTGCCGAGCACCGCCCTCGAGCAGCTCCCGGGCTCCGGCTTTGTACACGCACACGCACTCCCAGCTGCGCGGAGCCGAGCCAGCCTGGGGCCAGCCCTCGCCTGCTGCTGCCGCCGCTCTCGCTTGCAGGCAGCCACCAGCGGGGCTGCTGCTGCTGCTGCTGCTGCTGCTGCAGCCGCCGCCGCCGCCGCCGCCTTCCTCCCCCGCCCCGCTCCCCGCCGCCCTTTTCCTTCCTGCTCGGGCCGGGCGCCCCCGGAGCTCCGAGGGCCGGCAGCTCCCCGCTGCCGGAGAGGAGGGGAAGGGCTCTCCCCGCGCCCCATCGCGCGCAGAGCCCTTTAATCAATTTCACCCGATTAATTATTAATTTAACGCCAGTCAAGCTCGCCCCGGAGGAGCCGGCGGGGGGAGGGGAGGCTGATGGCAGGCGGAGGCGGTGGGGCCCGCTGCCAGGCGCAGCTCCGGCCCGGCAACTTTCGGCTCCGCCGCTCCAGGAGCCGGGGGGGCTGCGGTTCCCATTGCGGCGGATGCCCCCTCCCCACTCACGCGCTCCCGCTCCCTCTTCTCCGCTCCCTCCCCCTTCCCTCTCGCCCGCCCCCCGCGTAGACACAGCCATAAAAGGGCCCATCGCATCGCGGCGATGATGGATCGTGCCTGGCGGGGGTGATTTGGTGTTGATCGCATATTATCACGGGCAGGTCGGACTGGTTGCTGATGGACGGCTTTCCAGCCAGCCGCTCGGGGAAGCGGCTCGATCGACAAGCAGCTCGCTCGCTTTTAACTCCTTCTCTCACCAGCGAAGCCGAGCATCTGTCACAACAGCTCTCCGGGCGGCACTTCGCCTCCTCGCGCTCCATTCTGTCTTCGGCCTCCCTCCGCCCCGGGAGCGCTCCGGGTGCGGGGCAGTGTGTGTGTGGGGGGGGGAGGCACGGCCTGGGAAGGGCTTCCCGCTGCCCTCGGCCCTCTTCATTCGGGAGTGTCAACCCGAGCCTTCCCTCTGCACGCGGTCGTGCACGACCCGGAGGGCCTCAGTTGTGCTTTTCTCTATCTTTCCCAGCGCAGGTTGCTCGGCCCCGGGATCGCGTTGTGCTCGGAGGAAGGGGGGAGGTTAGCGGCGGGGAAGCGATAGCTGCGCTCTCCGGAGAGCCGCTCTCCACCAGGCAGCGCCTTGAAATCTATTTAAAGAGAGGGAAAGGCGGAGGGGGGAGAACAAAGGGGGAGGAGGAGGAGGGTGCCGAGCCGGAGCTGGGAGAGGAGCGAGAGCTGGAGGAGGCACCGCGCTGCCACAGCTGTGCGCCGCGATCGGAGGAGCACGGGCGGCGGTGGGCAGGGCGGCCCTTTCTCCTCTCACTGCCCAGGGAAGGGATGGGGAAGGGGGGGCGGAGAGAGAACGGGGAGCCCCAAAGCCGGAGGCGCTTCCTGACAGAGCCCAATAGGAGAGAAAGGCCGCGGGTTACGATTGGGATTAATTATTATTCTCCAGCAGCCAGAGGGATGATCAGGGCATCGTGCGGCCCTCGCCTCTCCCCGCTCCCACTCCTTTCTTCTCCCCCACCTTTCTTTATTTTCCTTTTTCTTTCTTTTTTTTTTTTTTTTTTTTGCTGAAACTCGGCTGCTTCCTTCCAGCCCTCCGAAGATTTAACCCTTTGCCCGCAGAGCCTCGAGGTGGGCGAACACAAAGCACATCTTGAAAGCCTCAGACCGAAAGAATCCCGATCAACACGGGAACGGCTCACGGCCGTAAGTCGGTATGGCACCGGCGGTGCTGGACGGCACTGGGACGGCGGCACTCGGCATGGGCGCCCGGCACGGCTCTGCCCTGTCACCCCCTCGCCGCCGGGTGCCGCCGGGCACATCGCTCCCACACATGGTCCGCATTTCGCACGGCAGCAGCGTGCTTCCTCCCGGCCTCACGTTGCCGCTCTCCGAACAGAGAGAGGGGGGAAAAAACAACAACAAAAAAAAAAACAAACAAAAAACCAAACCAAAACAAAAAGAAAAACAACAACAAAAAAAAATATATAGAGGTTTAGAGGAAGTTAAAAATCAGACGAGCTGAGAAATGCCCCGTGTTACACACATCCTGCATAAAAGCGAAAGCCCCGCATTCCGGCCCTGCTCCGCGGTACTGGCGCCGGCGTTAGACGCGGTGAGGTGACCGCTGCTGCCTGCGGCTCGCCGCTCGCCCCGTCCCCCTGTGCTCTCGCCTTGCGGCCGGGTGCTGGGAGAACATCGCCCCGCGTCCCCCTTTCCTTCCCTTCCCTTCCCCTCTCGGACCAGTGGCGGCCCGCACCCCGCGGCCCCGTGACCCCTCCGTCGCCTCCGGGCCCGGTGCCCCCCAGCTCCTTGCGACAGAAGGGCCGCATTCTCCCCAGTGGAAGCCCACTCGTTTCCTTGTTGGCAGGAACAAAGCGCACATTCAGAGGGGTGGCTGCTGACGGCTCCCTCTGTATAGCACTGGAAAGCGGGTGGCCTTTGGTTGCTGGCAAGGAAAATTCTAATCAGGGCGCTTGTAAGCGGGGCTTTATAGAAGCTTAGTTACAAAAGGCTTACACCAGAGTAATGCAATAACTATAATAACAGCCAGGGAGCCCTAAAGGGGGTGGAATGCGCTTGTGTCTGGATGATTTTCCCCGCTAGCACAGAGAGGGACTGTTTACTGCGAGTGCCATTAAGTATCGCTGGAAACTCACCAACCGCAGACTTATTTCAATCTACTTTATTGTTGGATCCTCTCGCTTCGACCGAGCGATAGACACCCTCGGGGAGGAGAAGGGCCGGGAGCCGCCCCGCGGGGAGCGCCGGCCGGAGAGGCAGCGCCAACCCCGTGCTGCGGGATAGACGTTCGATAAGGGCGAGGGGCCCCGGGGCCGGGCATCGCCTCCCCGGACTGCGGTCTCCCCCCTCCCCTCGGCCTCGGTTGCGCTGCACTGCGCAGCGCCGCGTTAACGGCACAACGGAGCGCGGCGAGCGAAGAGCCGCTCCGCGCAGGGCAAGAGAAATGGGTTTTTAATAGGAAAGGTCCGCGTGCTTGGCAGCCGGCCACCGCGGCCGGGAAATAAACAAACAGAAGAGCGGCGGGTTCAGGTCGGAGCAGGAGCCGCGCTCCCGGCAGCGCAGCCCCGCGGCACGGCCTCGCGGAGCCGCCGCCACCGCCCCCCCCAACCGACCCCGCTCCGCAGTGCGCAGCTCCGAGGGCAGCGCGGCTGTTCCCCGCAGCGGGCGGCGGGCCCGGGGCCAGCGCGGGGCCGGGGGTGTTTATCGCGCTCCGGAGCCGCTGCACGCGTAACCGCTGCCGTGCGGCCCGGCCCGGCCCCGGGGGGCGGGGGGAGGGGGGCGGGGGGGGGGGGGGGGGGGGGGGGGCGCTGCCGCGGCTCTGCCTGGGCTCTGCCTCCCGCTGCAGCCGCGCTCCCGGCTCGGCCCGCGCTGCGTCGTGCAGGGGCTGAGGGGGCAGAAGGACGGGCCCGGCACGGCCTCGGGTCAGGGGGCGAAGCGAGCGGGTCCCGGGGGCCGGAGCGGGAGAGCCGAGAACGAAGTCCAAGCGACGGCCCCGAGCAGCTCGGGGAGCTGAGCCGGAGCTGGAGGAGAGCCCGGGCAGAGCGGCCCCGCGGCGGGGGCAGGCCTGGCGGTCAGAGCCCTTTGCCGGGCACTGCGGGCGCTGCCCTCGGCTCCTAACGGAGCGGAGAGTGGCCTGGGCTCGGGTTGCGGGACGCCGGGAGGGAGCGGGGCTTCGGGCCGCGGCCCGGCCTCCCTTTGGGGCCCTCGTCTCCCTTCCGCGCCTCGGCAGAGAGCGCAGCAGCCCCGCAGCCGCCTGTCTGGGTCACGCAGCCGTGCGCCGAGACCGTGGTGGGGGCGGATGTGCCGTCGGGGCCGGTAACGTCCTCTCATCTCCGAACTCTGCGGCTTCGAAGGGCTGCTGAGAGGGGTCGGGGGGATCGCAGAGCGGTGCCAGGAGCCGGGCTGGAGGAGGGCATCGCAGCCGAGCCGGGGAGAGCAGGGAGCGGCCCGGGCGGAGGAGGAGAGGGGCAAAGAGCGGGGGAAGGCGGGCGCAGCCGGCAGCCAGCAGGACGCCGCTTGGCAGCGCGCCGAGGGGCACGTTGCAGCCCCGGGAATCGGGGAAGGGCCGGCGGATCATCTATCCTTGCCAACGAGGCAAGGAGTGCCGCAGCCCCCGCGTCACCCACGGCTCAAGCAGTCCGGTTTTCCCTCCCTGTGCCGGGATGTACCTGCGGGCAGCCCCCGGCTCTCTGCCCGTCCGGAGATTCCCGCACCGTCCCATCCTCAACAGCGTCGTGACCTACAGCGGCGCTCTGATTTATTTTTAATGCGTTCCGATTCCCGTTCCGTTGTTTGAGCCGCATTGAGATTCATTCTCCATCCCCTGCTTTTCAGGCTCCTGTTCTGCTGGAAGGCCCCGACGATGGAGTTTAATTCGATTCGATATGATTTAATGAACACCTTTATCTTTTGTTTTTAGCGGGGGGATTAAGCAGACGGCCGCATCCCGCTCTCGCTGCATCACACGCGTTCCCACCGAATCCTATCTAGCGGCACACACTCCCTGTAACATTTCATTAACAGCCCCCTTGATATATTGATTTTTAATATTTGTATTAAATGTTGTGTAAAATTGAACTCGGGCGTTAGGAGAGATTGTGCGAGTCACAAGACATGCCTCCTACTTAATTGTTATTTTTTTCGGTCCTGGAACAACAGTTGGAAAGAGGCCAGGAGGAGAAGCTGTAAAAAAGAAGAAACCTCCCCGGAGGGGATCGGGAGAGATGGGCACAGAGCGCGGGGCCGCGCAGCGCGGGCAGCTACTCGGGGCGGCCCCCCCGCCTCACCCCCAGCCCCGGCCGTACCGCCCCCCCCCCCCCCACTCCTGGGGCCGCCCCCGCCCTCTTTGCCCCCGGGCCTCGGCCGCCCTGCCCCGCACTGCCTCCTCCGGCTCCCCCGGCTCGCTCGCCTCCCTCCCCGCCGCTCCATATGGTTTCTCCCCTCCTCCTCCTCCTCGGCTCCCCCCCCTCCATGTTGTCGCCGTGCCTTTCCCCTCTCCATGTTGTGCCTCCGGGGAGGCGCGGACGGGGCGGCCCGGAGGGGTGCGGGATGCGGGCCGGGCCCGGTACCGGAGGCGGCGGGGCGGAAGGGCTGCGGGCCACAGCCCCGACCCCAGAGTTTTCCGGGTGTGCGGAGCTGAGATGAAGGAGCGCAGCCGCCCCGCGCGTCCCCCTCTGTGTTTTCATACCTCCCCCCCCCTCCACTCTTGCTCTCCCCCGCCCTCTCTCCTCCCCCCAGGAATAGGAGGCATTCAGGGATCAGCATAATTCACCTGCATCAAAAAACTCGCGGGCTATAAAGCAGCGGCTGATCCCCCGCTCAGACGAGCGTTTAGCCGTTCATGCATCATGAGTGTCAAATAAATGCCTGATTGAGGCCCTCAGCGGAGGAATTAGCTTCCCTTCTGCTGGAAGCGCGGAACACAGAAAGTGCTGAGGCATCCTCCCGGGGTAAGCGCGGCTCCGCTGCCGGCGCTGCTCCCCCGGCACTGCGGGGTGGGCGGGTGCGGGGTCCCGGAGAGGTGCGGGTCGGGGCACATACGGGTTAACGGCGGCACGCCCGGGTCGCAGATAAATTTCAGGCCCCGGTGTGCAGTTTTAAATTAAAAAAAGAAAAAAGAAAGAGAAAGAAAGAAAGAGAGAAAGAAAGCCACACACGCCCGGGCCGAGCAGGCGGCTGTGACCTGCAAGTTCCCCCTCTCTCCGAACTGAAATGCGGCCAAAGTAGCTGAAAGTTAACTTCGGGGCTGGGGGGGGGGGGGGGGGGGGGGGGGGGGGGGGGGGGGGGGG
>JAPSGF010000218.1:42930-135237 GCA_035772895.1 Perdix hodgsoniae | reverse complement strand
GGGAAGGGCTGCAAGCACGGGGTGAAGGTCTATTAGCAGCCCTGGCTTCTGCCTAAATGCGAACCATCTGCAAACAGAACCCGGGGCTTTTTTTTTTTTTAGGTGATCTCTAATGAGCCGTGTCATTTTTGCTTTTGTCCCTGGCTGAGGAGCGGGTGGTTTAGAAGCGGGCTTTTGTTTTTCTGTCTTTTCTCCAAGGAGCCATGGGTGTGTGACACAACACTCAGTGTCCTCCTGCATGCTCAGGCGTACCGCGGGAGCGCTCCATGAATGTTGTGCCGGCAGCCTGGAGCTTCCCAGCGCTGCTCCTGCTCACGGAGCAGCCCCCTGGTGCTATGGAAATCGGAAAGTGGGAATCAGCGGCTCAGCTGCTCAAAAGAACACTTGCCTTGCGCAGCAGCATGCAGTTCCTGGCCTCAAAGTGGCTTGGTGAAGGGACAGCACTGGTGGCATCAGTCTGAGCGTCAACAGAACTTAAGGGCTTGTTAGAGCCTGGGCATGGCCTCTGTGCGGCCGGGGCTGGAGGGAGGCCTGCAGCTCTGGGAGAGGGCAGGCAGGGGGATGGGTCCCTCACTGCAAGGAAGACACTGGGGCCTTGGAATGTGTTGATGGGAGGGCAGTGAAGCTGTGAGGGGTCTGGAGCACAAGTCTTAAGAGGAGCAGCTGAGGGAGCTGGGATTGTTCAGTCTGAAGAAGAGTAGGCTTGGGGAAGACCTTGTCACTCTCTACAGATACCTGAAGGGAGGTTGTGGTGAGGTGGGGATCAGCCTCTTCTTCCAGGTAGAACGAGAGGGAATGGCCTTAGTTTGCACCAGGAGAGGTGCACGCACACAATTTCTTCTCAGAAAGAGCGGTGAGGCAGTGGCACAGGCTGCCCAGGGAGGTGGGGCAGTCACCGTCCCTGGAGGTGTTGAAGAGCCCTGTGGATGTGGCACTGAGGGACGTGGGCAGTGAGCGTGCTGTGGTGGGCTGCTGGTTGGACTGGCTGATCTTAAAGGTCTTTTCCAGTTTTTATGACTGTGTGGTTCTGTGGTGTGTGCCCTGTGCACAACTGCTTCGAGCTTGGGGCACTTCTCGCTGGGAGGAGGAGCAGTAGTTGCTACAATGTTACTATGGCAATCTTCATCATGTAAATTATTTAAGATCTAAAATTTCCCATGGATCCAAAGCCAAAATATATTGCAGTGTGAGCTGTTAGTTTTGAGTGGGTATTTTCTTCCTGCTTGGTATCTGCAGAGACAAGCTCTCAGTCGCATAGTGGGCTGCCGCGGGACACCAGGCATTTTGCTTTCTGTGGTCCACTCAGGTCAATGGGAGCTTCTCAAAAAATCTGTGATGGGCCATGGTCCTGCTCAAGCAGGGGCTGAGGGCTTTCTGTCTGCTTTGCTGATAGCAGGAGCCGGCTGCAGCCTTTATCAGGGTGGCTGCAGCCAGCAGCCAGGGTGAAGGTCCCGAAGCCCTTGAGCGGACCTGTGTTTGGGTGGAGTTCTCATTTTCTGTCAGAGGGCGGCTGCGCTGGATCTCCCCAGGAGCACAGCAGGGGAAGAGCCCTGTGGCTTTAGTGGGGATGGCTGTGGTAGTTGGAGCAGCTGTGGGAGCTCTGCGTCTGGCCTGTTTGCTGGCCAGCAGCTGCACTGCTTTGCTCAGTAGGAAGCTGAATCCCTTGGAAAAATTGCGGTGGTCTAGAAGTTCCAAAAAAAAAAAAAAAAGAAAAAAAAATCTGAGTGGGTCAAGCTCATTTGCTAGCGTGTGACCTGTGGCAGCTGGAGGCGCTTGTTCTCTGCCATCCCCGTGAGCAGCAGAGCTGGTGGTGCCGGCCGTGGCTCATTCAAAGGCACATCTCTGTGCTCAGAGCTAACCCGGGGCTGCGGGAAAGCCGTGCGCTTCCTTGGTTGGAGTCTGCGCCAGGCCCTGCGCATCAGCCTGCGGTCGTGCTTGAATCCATTACGTTTTCACCATTTGAAACAAATGACTTGAGATAATAGTAGTCTTAAAACTGTAATTTACTGTTTGCGGAGGGGGGAAAGAGGAGGGGGAATTACAGGGAGCATAAAGGCTTTTCGGAAAAAAATTACAAGCGGCTTCTGTAATGAATGCGACGGGAGAGAGAGGCTGCCCGTCCGTGTGCATGCTCAATGCTTTTTAGTCTGTGCCTGGACTTGGGAAGTTCTCTGGTAGGTTGGGGAACGAGTCTCATCTGGGAAGGCAGTTAAATGTGTGGTGTAGGGGGGACAGAGGCTCTGGTGGGCTCTCTACGCTGACACTGGGAATTGCCTGGGGCCCAGCCCCATGCTGAGCACCACAGGTTGTCATGTCTGCTCCGTTCCGTGAGTCTGCCTTCGGCTGGGAGCAGAGCAGAGCACCCACACAGGCACTGAGCTTTCCTGTTGCATTTTCATGGCCTTCCTCCAGCGTTAGTGAGAGATGCTCGTGGAACCCAAAGCATGTTTGTAACACCACATGTCCCCACATTCGGCAGCATTGGCTAATTTTTTTGTGAATTGAATAAATCATGTTAAGAAAAAGTTAATGAGGCATTTAATTAATTAACAATGTAGAGTTTTATGGGCTTTATGGTTACATTTTGTGGTTAATGGCATTCTTCTTATAGCCTCTTAATGCAGAATTGCCCGACAGAATTAGCGTTTTTGGCCAGCGGTGGGTCCTCTGCCCTAAAACGAGCCTTTTCCTTCTGCAGAAATAGTTGAAAGGCCCTTTTCTTATTCCGAGCTGCAAAAGCTATTTTAAACAGTAACTGCCTGCTAAAAGTGGCGCTGAGTGCGGCCAGGCTTCTGCTGCCTGCAGCCATCCATCCGTTGGGTGCCTGGCAGGGAGGCCAGATGTGCAGGGAAAGTCATGCCTTTAGGGTATAATTTCATACCACCCTTCCTTGGGAAAGCATGAGGTGAGAGCATCCTCCTCTATGGGCGGTTCTTGCCCCTAGGGGCGATGAGTGGGATGATGTTGGCCAAGACTTGGGGTGAGATGGCTTTTGGGGTGGGATGGCTTCTTGCTGCTCCATTCTCAGGCTGGTTGGTGTGGGCATGTGAGAAGCGTGGCTCCATGCTGTATCCTGGATACCAGTCCCCAGGTCAGGGATGCTGGGAGCGTGGCTGATTGCGGGCTTTCCGCTGGAGTTGAAGCCAGGAGGAATATCTGCGCTGTGCGTGGTGTTTGCTGAATTCTTGTCTTCTGACAAAGCAAAGGGCCTCCCTGATCCTTTCTGTGCCTTGTAATCCTTGGGAGCAGCAAATGCACAATCAGTGCTTTCATTTTGCTGTGTGTGTACCTACAGCATCACTTAGAAATCATAGAATCACTGAATCATAGAATTGTTTGAGTTGGAAGGGGCCCTAAAAGGCCATCTAGTCCAACTCCCCTGCAATGAACAGGAACACCTGCAGGTACATCGGGGTGCTCAGAGCCCCGTCCAGCCTGACCTTGAGTGTCTCCAGAAATGAGGCTTCCACTGCCTCTCTGGGCAACCTGTGCCAGAGCCTCACCACTCCTATTATAAAAAACTTCTTCCTTATATCTGGTCTAAATCTTCCCTTTTAATTGGAAACCATTTCCTCGTATCCTATCACAACAGGCTGCGTCTCCTTCCTTCTTATAGCTTCCTTTCAGATACTAAAAAGCTCCTCTCAGGTCTGTCCAGATTGGGTTGGGATTTTTTTTTTTGCACAAATAGAGGAAGACTTGCATCACCCCAAATCTTTGGTTGGACTCCACTGTGGTGCACTAACTGCAGGACAAATGGTGCTGAGTTTACAGCACTGGGTTGGTTGGTTGGAGCTGGTGCCCAGCTTGGGTTCCTCCCAGGAATCAGCATGGGTGAAGATGGGATTTCCCTGGTGATGATAGAGCCAGGCTTTTTTGTTTCCTGGTAGTAAACTGTCCTTTATGTGTTAAATATGTTTTGCATCGGGTCACGTGCTTTTTCCTTTTACGATCACAAACGGTCAGCCACGATGCTGTTGCACGTGCAGAATCCTGCACTCAGAAGTGCAGGTGTAAGGGCCAAAGCATTGCTGCCAGCTCCACGCATGGAATTATCATAGCGATTGTGTGTGTTGTCTCCTCCATAATCTTTTTCTTTAGAGAAGAGAAGCCCATGCAGTGACAAATAACTCAGTGTGTCTGTTTTTCATCCTCTGCTCTTTCTAGGAAGTGGTGCTGTACTGTCTGGAAAACAAGGTCTGCGATGTCAACCACCGTGACAACGCGGGTTACTGTGCCCTGCACGAGGCCTGTGCCAGGGGCTGGCTGAGCATCGTGCGGCACCTCCTCGAGTACGGGGCTGATGTCAACTGCAGCGCGCAGGATGGAACCAGGTGAGCAGCACCCGGCACCGTGATGGCCACATGGGGATCTGCCTCATCCCTCTGCCCCCAGGCTTGCTTGAAGCCCCCAGGATCGCAGTGATGCTCTGCCCCTTGTCTTTGGGGCCAGGCCTCAGGCTCTCAGGGTGATGGAGTGCTGGAATTGTTGTGCCTCAAATTCAGCGCAGTTTGTTTTGTTTTTTTTTTTCTCCTGGGAATTTTTACAAGTTTTTTTTTTTTTTTTTTAAAAGAGTTTGTGAAATCCCCAGCTGCAGGGCAGGAAGGAAGGATACTTGAGCTGCAGCTCCATTTGTCTGTGCTCCAGGTCCTTTGAATTGTGCCAAAAGAGTGGTCTTTGCCTTGTTAGTGGTGTTACTTTTAAGAGCACTTCAGCTTTTGCAGCGATTGGGTGTGCAAGCTCTATATGTGCTATATAAAAATGTTGTTTTGCTTAGCTGTTAAACCATATTATCTGCGCGTTGTATATTTTGGATTGATTTTTTTAGTGCCAGTGCTGCCTTTTGTTTCCCTTAAGAGAATTGTAGGGGTATTCACAGAATAGATATTGAGATTGGTTTTGTTTTGTTTTCCATTTTGCTTTGTAGATGTAGAGGATGTGGCTCGGCATCTTTTCTAAGCTCCTGGTGCGTCTCCTAATGGAAAGTCCTTCCCCACCCCTAAGGCTGCCTTTGGCCACCTCTGCGGGGCTGACCTTGGGATAACTTTTCCCCCGAATATGCAGTACTTGATCGCAGCTATTCCTGTTGGGGACAGGTCGCTTTGTATTCCACCGGGCTCCTGCTGCTTGTTATCTTAAATTGTTTATCACATTTGCCATCACCATCCCAATAGCCGGGGAGGGAAAATCAGCATGACTAAGGTCTGCCGCTTTTGTTTTTAAGCTCTTCATGCATTAGCTGGGGAAGGGAGGAGTCTGCAGAACAAAAGTTGGGCTGTGGGGTTGATGCACAGGGCCCGGATGGCTGCCCCAAGGCAGCGGCTGGAGGACCCCCAAGGGGCACTCAGCGCTCCGTTAAAGGGATCCAAAGCTGTTTGTCCCACTGATGGAATAACTCAGATAGCAAACCACCCGGAGCTGTGTTGTCACTGCCACCTGGAAGTGTGGATTGGGTTTCAGTTCAAAGGTGGAGTTGGTCTTCCAGGAACAAACTTGGCTTGTGTGAAAGTTGGTCTGGGGGGAAATGTGCATTAATAATGGTCTGATCCTGGATGTGCTGTCTGAGCTCAACTTGTGCCTCCCTTTGCTTTCTGGTGGCAGGCGTAGTGTTTTTTGAGATTGTGCCCCATGGACAGTGTAAATCCCAGGTGCATGCAAGCCTGATGCTGCAGTGCGACAACCAACAGAACTGAGAGCAGAGGCTTTGGTGGGGAGTGCCTGAACAGTGCTGCCTCTGCTTTCACTTGGGCCAGCCTTGTCCATCTCCCCAGAGCAGCTCCCAGCATTCATAAGACAAATCACATTTTGATCTTGAAGCCTGAACCAGTTCTCATCCTTGGAACTTTTGGGAGAAAAGCAGTGTCAATCTTTCTCAACTTTGTTGCTTTCCAAATTCCAATTTGTAGGTTCACAGAATTGTTTGAGCTGGAAGGGACCTTAAAAGGCGATCTAAACCAACTTCCCTGTGATGAACAGGGACAGCTATGGCTAGATTCTTGAATGCATTGCCCCATTGGAAAGATATTTATGTCTTAAAAACAAACAAACAAGAAAAAGAAACCCCATCATCAAAGACTTACCACCCCACCCCTGCTTCTGTAACTGCACTGAATGTGCTTCCTTGTCCCCTCCAGCACCTCCCCAGTCCACTCATCAGCCAGAGGTATTTTTGGTCGCTCTGGGAGCTCTTCAGTCCCTGGGCAGCAATAGTGAGCTCATTCAGCATGCTGCTCGGGCAGCCAGCGTGAGCCCGCAGTGTCACCATTGGTCAGTGTGTCAGGGGGACTCGGTTTGCTTCCAGTTCCTGACACTTCTGTCTGTGCTGCTGTGCTTCCCTGTGTAGGGAAACAGGCTGCAGTGTTTTCCCTCCTTTTCTGTAAATGTATGTTGGGGGATGCTGAGCTGTTGCCAGCAGACAACGTGCCGAGGTGGCTCACTCCACGCCCTCTGGTTGGTGTTGGTAGGAGTAACGTGGCCTCTTACTGCAGCGAGGAAATCTGGATGGTGCCTAGAAGGCTGCGAGCAAACCCCGGCTGGTCTAAATAGTTTATAATTTTGGTGGTGGAATGATAAACCCCCAAGGAAATGTTTTCCTGACTCGAGGAGCAGTAAAAATAGTAGTAAGGGTTGGATGGTACATCAGAGTGGCTGAGATGCGCGTCTGCTGTAGGATGTCGCTGCTCTTGAATGTCCCCAGACCCTTCTGGGGCCTTTTTGAAGGGTACGTTTTAAAAACAAGCTGTACTGCTGTTAACAGTACTATTAGGAGTAGAGAGTGTTTATTTCCTCAGTGCTCAGGGCAGAAAAGATTATATGGGCAAAGGAGGGCAGGAGAGGACTCACAGAGATCTTTTTCTCACGTCAGAAAGTCGCTAGCTCCAGCACTCACTGCTGCATCCAACAAAAAGGGTGGTATGCTCCATCAAGATGGAGAAACATTCCTTCCTTTGCCTGCCCTGGTAGGAGAGGCAAATGTGGGTATCCTTCACACGATCCCACCGGTGAGCCTGCCAAAAAGCTGTTCTAGCAATAAAGGATCCTGTCAGTGCCCCATTACTGCCCTATCTGCGTGAATCTCTCCTTTTTTTCTCCCTGTCAACATTTTCTTTCCTTCCTTCGCTTCCTTCTGTTTATCGTTCTTCCTCCTTCTGCACGACCTTGCAGCGCCTTTCCTTCTCATAGCCTTCATAAAATGCAGGTTGTGCCAGGGTGCTCTGTGGGTGGCAGAGATGGGGCTGTTCCATCCCACTGCCTGCCCCACTACCGCCCCATTGCAGCACCCTGCTCAGCTGTACAGAGGGGAGAGAGGCTCCCTCCCAGGGTTTTCTTCTTTAATAAACTTGGCCAGGTGTTTTTGGAAACACTGGGCAGTGATTGAGATGCTGTTTTTAATAAGTTAAGCAATCATCTTGAATTCATTGCTGCTTCTAAAACCACTTAGGTAAGCCAGTTTAAAAAAACAAAAAATGACAGCAAACAACAAACAAGAAAACCCACAAACCAATAAACCCACAGTCCTTCCCCCACTCCAAATGAAACTAGAAAATCCTAATTCTGAAATAAAATGGAAAACAGTTCACCATTAAAAACTGCAGTAACGTGAGTGAGTAGGGGATAGAAAGGTACTCAGTGTTGGAACACTGCGTGCACCCTTCCCTGTGCCCTGCCAGGTCTTTGGCATGGGATGCTTTGTGACAATGGGGATGGTAGTGTTTTGGTGTGGGTGTGTTGCTGCTTCACATGCAGTAAGTGTTGAGAGGAGGCTACCTAGGATGCAAGGCACCATCTTTCTCAGGGCATCGTGTTGTTTCAGTGTGATGTTGGAGAGATTGATGAGGGGTGCTCTGACCCTTGGCATGGAGTGAGCCCTCTCTCTGCAGGGAATGAGCTCTACACTCTTGTGTTCACCTCTTAAGTCAGTGTAGCGTGTGCATGTTAACAGCAGAACTGCGCACAGCTTTCCAGTGAGATGGGAGCAAGCGTGAGCGCTTCGTGTCCCCAGTGTTAATCATCCTACATCACAGCCTACTGGAAAGCACTCGGAATAAGCACACCTGGAATGTATTTCTTTGCGAGATGCTGCATGTCAAAGCTCCTTCCCAACAGCCCCACTCCACAGTAGATGTGAAGGCAGTAGCTGTCCCCTTCTGTCCCTTCTGCGCCCCGGCCCCTCACTGTTTTGCACAGCCACCACTTCCCGCTCACTCCCTGGCCACAAGCCCACACCAATGCAGTGCTCACATAGCAGGGATGCTGCCGCGTGTGGTGGGGGGCTCGGCCCTGGTGAGCAGCCAGCACCGACTTGGCACACAGAGCCGAGAGCTTCGCTTGCTCCACTTCCAGATGAGGTTTCCTCGTGATGCGGCTTGGCGAGTTTTGCAGGCAGGCAGCACGCGGTGCTGGCTGCAGCCGTCCTTCTCTCGCTGGACTTGTGATCTGCCAGGGGCAGCCGCGTTTCTGCTCAGCAGCCTGAAGGGAGGGAGAGGAGCGCGGTTGCTGTGGCTGGTCGCCCCTGGGCTTAGCTGTGTTCCGTTCCCTGCTCCTAGCTGTCCTGGGAAATGATGGGATTTAGCACGTCTTCATTAGTCAGGGGGCGATAGGTTCTGCTTCCAGACTGCTCCCTGTTACGTATAATAAATTTTAAAGGCAGGCTGAATGGGTCTGTGCTGCGCAACACGCTGCTAAATGGGCAGAGATTTGGAGTGGCAGAGTGACTTGCAGCAAAACAATGTTTGTGAGGCATCGTGCAAGCTCCTGCTTTCTGTTACAGGGCTGTAATTATTGTACCGGCCCTCAAAATGCATAAGGCCATGAATAGCTGCAACAGAAATACCTGCCCCGAGCAGTGTGACTGTGAAAAAACAAGAGGGGAAGGAGCGCTGTGCGAGTGAAACTGACAATGAGACGATTGACAGCTGTATTAATAGTGTTATTCGCTATAAATAACTTTGGTCTGAAGTCAGAAGTTTCTTTTCAAATACATTTGCATAATTCTTGAGTCAAAGTGTAACGCCGCAGTCTTTTTTTTCCTTCTCCCCAGACCTATCCATGATGCAGTAGAAAATGATCATTTAGAAATTGTCCGCCTGTTACTGTCTTATGGTGCTGACCCAACGCTTGCGACGTACTCGGGGAGGACCATTGTGAAGATGACCCACAGTGAGCTGATGGAGACCTTCCTCACAGGTGGGTGGCACCTGGGTGCAGATGGCCATGGGGTGATGTTTCAGCCCCCAAAAGTCCTACTGCTTGCATTCTGGAAGGGGACTTGAAGAGCTTCCCTCTGTGTACAAAAGCACAGCCAGGCTTCCCATGGTCATTCTTTTTTCCCCATATATTACTTTTTGCAAGTTCCATTTCATTCTGTATCTCATAAAATTATGCTTACATTCCTCTCTTCAAACTGTGTCCATGTTCTAACATACTTCTAGAGTTTTCCCATTCATTTTGATTAGAGACACTTGTTTTCCCTACTAACCTCACCTCTGGAAGAATTTCTGGTACTCACAGTCAATGAGTTTAAGCACTCACCCATATATCAGCACAGAGAACACATAGGTGTGTCAGGACACCAGTACTGTAGACTTCTTGGTGTCTTGAATCCCAGTGTTTTTTCACCAACTCAGTGTTCAAATCTCACAAGTTATGTCTGTGTAGCATACTTTGATCTCCTAAACATAGCTGTAGGGAAAAGCCTTTTCCATCAGTTTCTTTGTGGCCACTGCTTCACCCCCAAGTCAACATCCAGAGTAACTGCAGGACAGAAAGCATGGCAAATCCCACATTTCACAGAAATAAAAATCAGCTACTGCATATTGAAGTCAGGTCCATTTCTGTCAGACCCAGAGTGGTTATGTGATGTCATATGGTCATATGTGGTCATAGTTTCATGTGATGGGAGAAGGGATGCAGGGAGAAGCAAATTTTGAGGTTGGCACGTGCATGATATCTTCCGTAGTGTGTGCATCAGGAATACGCTGTGTTTGTTCTGGTGGAAGGCTTGAAGTATGCATGGTGGGACTCTGTATGACACACGGTGTGCTAAACTTGCCAGCTTTTTGTTCTCATCAGTATGTTTTTGTTGTTGTTTTTTCCTCTCCAGAGTATTTAACTGACCTGCAAGGTCGAAGTGTTGATGACCCTGGTTTGTACTGGGACTTCTATGGAAGCTCTGTGTGTGGTAAGCAAATGTTACCCTTTATCTCTTTGTATGTGGAGACTTCCAAAGCATGCAGCAGGTGGAGGTGGAGGCTGGCTTATTTTTGTGGCAGAGAAAGCTAGGAAGGAAGCAAAGCAATTTTTTTTATAGATCATATTATTGGAAGGGAGGCAAGACCTGAAGTGGTCTCTTAAATGTTGACTTGGTCTCTTTATTCAATTTTATTTAGATCCGAAAGATGAATCTGGATTTGATGTCTTGGCAAACCCCCCTGGCCCGGGTGAGGAAGACGAAGATGGCTTCAGCGATGTGTTTGAGTTTGAATTTTCAGATGAGCCTCCCTTGCCATGTTACAACATACAAGTGTGTCTCTCTCAGGGGTAAGAACAAATACAGGTTTTGGGCTTGGGATGGCAGCAGCTCATCTCTGCTGCATAGCAGAGTGAATGACATTTGAACACAAATTCCTCCCCTCATTGCAGCCAGACACCTGGTGTAACATCCCCAAATGCAAGCAGTTCTAGTGCTCTAAATTGGCATTGATATCTGTAAAGTGTTCTTAATTTTATTTAATGAATAAATTCTGCTTTGCTGAGCAGACATACTTTTGGGATCATCAACATGACAGCGCTACTGCTGTTGTAGGTGCTGCAGCAGAACTTGTTTAAACTTTGAATGAGGTCAAACACCTTACAGAAGATACTATGATAATAATAATAAGCAAAGACCTGAAAAGTTTTATTCTCTGTTATATCCAAGATATAAATTAGCTTAGTAAACAGCTACCATTTGTCATTCGAACCATTTTAATGACAGCTGTGGGAAAAGTAGTCCTAAATACTAATCACGCAGGAGGGCAGGTTTTAGCACGTTCTCATTACTTGGGTGATTGATGTAACTCAAGTTTTCTGAGCAGAAAAGTAGGAAGATTAAATTAAAGGATTGTCTTCTTAGTCTGAAAAATAACCCTCCAGTGGCTTGTATTCAGAAAACAACATCTCTGGAAGTCAGAGATGCTGAAACTCAGGTTTTAACTGTTGGCCATTCCCTGACTTGCTGCCAGGCTCAGACTGGTGAAAGTTTGAGACCTTGGTACGACTACTGGCATACGTGCTCACAATCCTCAGGTTTGCAGGCCCCAGCACCTGCATTTACGGTGCGGTGAGCCCCAGGGCAAAGCTCTTGGCTTGGAGGGGGTGGTTTGTTTGTGTGGGGAGGGCAGGGCTCTGTCACACAGCAGTGGAGCGGTGGAAGGTTGAGCAGCTTCGTGTCAGTTGCTGGAACCTTTTTTTCCTTTGCCTCCACAGACCGCGAAACTGGCTCTTGCTCTCGGACGTGGTAAAGAGGCTAAAAATGTCATCTCGCATCTTCCGCTGCAACTTCCCCAATCTGGAAGTCGTCACTATCACAGAGGCAGAGTTTTACAAACAGACTTCTCTCAGCCAGTTGTTTGCTTGTGCTACGGACCTTGAAGCGTTTAACCCAGAAAGCAAAGAGCTGTTGGACTTGGTAGAGTTTACAAGCGAACTCAAGACTTTGCTGGGCTCCTCACTTCATTGGTTGCATCCACATGAGGACCCTCCCTTCGACATCCTTTGGTGAACCAACAGGCCGTTTAATGTACAGTGCTATATACAGTTACTTCTTTATGTATATGTGTTCAAATGCAATTGTTTCTGTAAAGAAAGGACACTATTAAATATGAAAATATCTTTCCTTTATATAAGAGATCTGAATTCCAGTTGGATGGATTTTGGAAGAATTTTTTTTTAACTTCAGTCAGTTTTTACAAAATTGTTATATAATGTTTCTTTAAATGCACACAGGCTTTGGGATAAGTTTGTTATTACTTGGAACATTTTTTTTTTTTTTTAGAGAACACACCCACACATTGACTTTGTTTCATACAAAGCACTGATTACACAGAACATACTTTTTATAGGTGATGTGATCAAAGTCGTGTGGCTTGTTTGGGAGATAGGATTCGGTAAGGCACTTGGTGATATTATTTTTGTTTTTTTGTTTACAGAATTACCTGCTTTGGCCAGGTAAGCACTATTGAATATAATTCAATAGTTTGTAATATAAATTAAACCATATCCATACGCATCAACTAATTGTAAGAACTTTTATATCCTAATTTAAAAGCTGTGAAATTTAGTTTTCACACATCAAACCGGATTGTTTATATATGTTTAAACATTTTATGCTCTTTATTTAAAGAAGACTTTGAACTATTTTTTCTGTACCTTGTAAAATATTGAAAAACTAACATATGTTGAAGTTGCTTGAAACTGTACATAAACTAAATTTTCTGAATTGTGTGTTTATGTTTGAGATCTGTGTTTTAACTTTGTAAGTAAATCTCCTGCCTTTGTATTTATATTTTACAAAAATTTTCTTAAAGGCAATAAAACTGTTGAGAAATGAAGATGCTAAAGTGACTCCCATTAATTCTGTGCATGATTGTGAAACGAGCTCTGACTTAATAATGTTTATGAAAGGAGGCTCTACGTGCATTTCCTGCAGAGCAGAGCTGAGCTGGCACAGGTGCTCGAGAGCGGTTCGTGAAATCGGAGGTAGAATCTACATTGACTTTCTAAATTCAAGGTTACGAGAAAACATTGGGAGCCCTTTATGGGACAGAGGCTTAAAAGCAGCGTTCACAATACTTACTGCATTGCCTTTTAGTTGAAGAATTGTGAATAGGTTCAATTATTTCTCCTCCTTTGTCATCTTTTTAAGTTGAATTGACTGAATTTTCTTTTCAGTGGTGTCTGCAGAGGGGAGGAAAATAGTACTAGGGTAAATCATTTAGTTTTAATACAAAGCGCTAAGGCTGTGAGCACACTTTGGGGTAACCAAAGGGAGAATTTTTCAGGGAACAGAAGCTCGCTGTCGTATAGCTCAGGAATCGGCATCGAAAAAGCAGGGCTTGCAGTGCTCGGGCAGGCCCTGCAGTGCTTCAGGGTGGCATGGCAGGCCCCTCTTCTCCCCCCTGCCCTGCAGGCTAGCAGGATGTGGGCACATTGCATATTTTGTCCGGCTCCTTGGGATACTGAGATGTGTTCCTGAGCATCTCCCCTCTGTCAGCCCTGTGTGCCCAGTACAGTTGGGCCTCCTCCACGCTGGCACTCGGCCCTGTGCTCAAATACAGTAACAGCCGCACGCTGCTGTCATGCAGGCACGCCTGCACGCTAAAAATAGGGTAGTGGCAGGGACACCTGACCGCAGTGAAGTCCCTTGATGTAACGTGACCATTTTATCCTTGGGGTGTGCTTTTTTGTAATGGCAGCATGCTTGGCAGAGCAGAGGAGACCAGCCAGGCCTGCGGGTCTTGCGGGAAGGCTTCCCTGGGTACACGGGCCTCAGGGTATGAACTCCTCCTTCTTGCCTCACCGAGAGGACTGGGCTCTGTTGGGAAGCGTCCCCTTTGGGCTAAATAACCCACATAACTCTCTCAGTGGAGCAGTCCCCCAAAGGCTGAGCCCAGGCACCCATTGGAAGCTCAGTGTGGCCTTTGGTTTGCGGGATTACGGGAGTAGAATAGAAATAACATCAGATCTGCTCCCAGCAGCCGGACTCACCCCCAGAAACAGCTTGAAGCTGGCTTCTCCCTTTGTTTCTCTGCTAAATGCCGACCCCATAGATGGGATCCATGGCTTGTGCATTAAAGGGAACAAGGTGTCACGGAGCGGATGCAGGCAGATGCCATTCCCAGGCTCTGTGTGCAGGACTGCTGTTAAACATTCAGGTTTGTTACTTTGTTCACGCAGGAAAAAAAGCCCACATTGCTGCTTTAAACTTGCACAGAAACTAACTGAAAAATAGCACATCCGTTTAGCATTGCTTGCGGTGCATAGCATTTGCAGTTCTTTGTGGGTCATGTGTTGGTAGGTGCAGGCTTGGCACCTCTACACAAGGCATGAGCTGAATATCACAGTCACGAAGAGGTATATTAGTTCCTTTCTCAGTCACCACTGCATTTCTGCCAAGAGGCAGTTCGGGAGGAGAAAGTGACTGGAATCCAACAAATCTAACTCTGTGAACTTCTTGGTGAAAAAATCCCTAAGCATATGTGAAGATGAGGCTCTTTCAAGCAATTTAAGTGTCCCACCCAGGTCTTGCTAATTACTCATTTCACCTGCTTTGCACCCATTTCACCTTGCTTGCACACTGCAGCCTCCTGCAGGCTAGGTGTGTGCTGAAGCACTGCCAGCAATGCTGCCTTCTGCCTTAGGGCTGGGGTGAAGGCACTGTGTGGTTACTTCTGGTTTGCCGGCCAGGAAGAAACCTCCGCACTGCATGCACATTTTGCTCCAGCAGACCGAAGTGCCGGTGGCTGGTTGCTCTCTTGAGCCAGGTATGAAGTGCAATTCTGCTACTAAATAGATTTTCCTTTTGTTGTCACATTAATTTGCAGCTCATTAATAGTGACAGCAGTGAGGTACTGCACTGAAGCAGATTTGCATATTCATGACTAACTTATTATTAAACAAATAAGATTTCCCTAGCTTAGGAAGCACCCAGAGTAATGCCACATTGTACATTATATCAACCTGGATGTTTTATTTTCTCCTTAATATGTTAATAGATGCAAAGGATGCTCTTTTTTTTAAAATAAATGTGCATCTATGAAATAAGATGTAATTTAAAATATCAGAATCATTTAAATAGCGATCCATTAACAAACCTGCCAATAACTGAGCAGGAAAACCTATTGCGCAAATCAATTAATCCATCCTAACTTCTTGCATCTATGGGGTTTCTGGAGATAGTAGTAGCAGCATGCCTCATCTCGTGCTCAAGGAAGTGTGGAAAAGCTCCCATAGTTCAGCAGCTGCTCAGAACCTGTGGGCAGGAGCAGGAGGAAGAGGGGGATGCAGGGTATCCCTCCAGAGTGCATCTTGGTTCCCTTGCTTCTGACAGTGAAGGTCATTTCCCATGAAGCAGCATGATTTTTTTTTCTATTAGGCTGTTCAAGACTAGCCGGCTTGCATATCAAGCCCTTCTTTAGTTCCCTGCTGCATCCGTACTTTTCATTCCTTTCTGGCTCTTTTAGCAATGTTCAAGGCACTGGACATAATTGCTTGTGCAGGAAGCAGCTGGTCATTGCAATGCTCCTCTCAGCCCTCAAGTTATTTTTTCCTGGCTCTAGTTTCCAGAGGTGTTGCCTAACCATGAGACCAAATGTGGTTCTGACCCCTTCCTGCTGTTCCTACTGTTTCTGTGTGAGTCACAGCCATCCCTCCTGCAAGGATGATTCTTTCTCTATCAGAAGATAACTTTAGTTGCATAGAATCATTAAGGTTGGAAAAGACCACTAAGATCATCCAGTACAACCACCAACCCATCCCCACCATGCCCACTGCCCATGTCCCTCAGTGCCACATGCATATCGTTCTTGAACACCTCCAGGGACGGTGACTCCACCATTTCCCTGGGCAGGATGTGGGATCTGTCCTTAGTACCATGTTCTGTATCAGGTCCTCTCAGGGCTGCAGCCTGGTCTCTACTGCCCTGTGGCTGCAGCCATTTCAGAGTGCTAAGGATGTAGAGATGTCAACATGCATGGCAGACACTTGTGATGTCAGAGACGGTGTTTAGTATTTGTAGCTGTTTCAATATCGAGGAAAAGGCTCCCTAATGAAAATCCTTTTCCAGTGTGTCACAAAGCTCCCATTTAAGTAAAGCCTATGCGAAGGTGAGTCCTGACAGGCCTTCTGAAATGGAAAGGGCAGATTATTTAACCACCGATCAACACTAATAACTCTTGGCAAATACAGTATGCAAATTGAGAGCATGTGTTGGAGGGGTTCTGCATGGACAGCCTGGTCTGGCTGCTCTCAAGGCACCACTGTGAATGACAGAGAGGGACTAACGCCGTGCTGGGCTGGAATAAACCCAGCAGTTGGAAATGGGATATCTTACTATTGCACCTTAGGGGAAATACTGATTTAAGTGTCTTTGTGATGTACCAGTCTACAAAAAACAGTTTTAAAAAAAATCTCCTTTCTGAATAGGACTTAGCTTAGCTCTACCCTACAGACTATTGAAAGAGCCAGAAAGGAATGAAAACTATGACTGCAGCAGGGAGCTGAAGAGGGTTTAGATATGCACACTGGCTAGTCTAGCATGGCCTGATGGAAGAAATATCATGCTCCTTTGTGGGAAATGCAGAACAAAGCACGGAGTGGGGAACTGTGCAGAGTGAAGACTCAGCCTTGGACTCAGCTCTGAGTCACAGGATGGTTTTACACTAGCATGGAGAATTTGGAGCCCCTCACTATAGGGCCAGCTTAGCAAGGCAATGTAGTGATGGCAGCAGTTGCCCTCATGCTGCTAAGAGTGGTGATCTCCCTGCTTCCCCATGAACTGGTGACTGTCACAGACCTGGCAGAGCCAGGTGCCCAGCCGTGGGTACACGGTAAGGGGAAGGGCCAGGCAGCAAAGCCTTGCCCTATTGGTGGCCGTGTGGCACTGCCTCGGCTCAGCTGGCAGGGAGGGATGGCAGTCACCTGCCTCCTTAACCTTGGATGCTCAGCACAGTCGCCAGCTCCCGATGGAGCCCTTAACAGCCCAGCGACCAAAAGTGCCTGGTCCCCAACGGGTTACCTCGCCTGAAGTGGCTGCCGTGTCCAGGGAGCCCTGTGCCTTTGATTAGCCCTGTTTTCAAAGACTTAGAAGTGAGCTTGATTAGCAAAGTCAACAAAGAGATGCAAATAACGCTGCATCAAAAAGGTGCATTGTTAGTTTTCAAGGCAATGCCCTGGGTAGTGGCAGGCAACAACTGCCGGCAGAAGAAAACCATTCACCCCTGCAGCAGCCCTGGTGCAGTGATGCTGTTTGGGCTATTTTGTGAGCACAGCAGGGGCCGTGCCAGGGGCAGAGCAGGATGGACGCTTCCAGAAAGCCCCCTCCAGGCTATTTCCACAGCTAGACATCAGCTCAGAAATGCAGCCCTATGCACAGCCAATGTTTGAGTATCCGACTGAGCATCTGACAATGTCTTTTCAACCCAGCATCTGCCTTAGCCTCACCTGTGCTCTCAGGCAAAGCAGCATACGAGAGTTTTCAATCACTCAGCTGCTGGCTGGAGGAGGAGGAGAGGGGCTCTGCTGCAGGGCTGCACCGCGACACAGAATCTCCATGCACACCATTCTGCTGCTGCCACCTCTGCTGCTGCTGGCTTGGGAGTGCACAGGAATGCAGTGTCCTGGGCTGTCTGTTTGTGAAGGCATAAGGTATTTTTTTAAGTACACAACAGAGACTTCTGCAGGGCTCGGTCTTTTTGCAAAGTAAATTTATTTGACAGATTTATTTCTTTATCACGTATTTGTCTAACCCCGTGACACCAGGAAAACGGATTTCTTGGTACAAATGTTAAAACACAGATTCCCAGAGATGCGTATGGGCACAGCCAGTGTCCAAAATATCCTCACTCCAGGTTCACTGAAGAATCCCAGGGACTCAGCATGGAAGCCTGGGACACCAGAGCTGCTGGGGAGGCTGCACGGTGACCTCACTGCAGCACCATGATGTTCAAGAGCTGGGAAGGGAGACGCCCCAGTAGCAGGGCAGGACATGGCCTACTGTTAGGACTTGGCTGCCACCTGTTTTTGAAGTGGGTGCTGGCAGCCTGGCTGAGCAGCTGGTGGAGTCAGGGGTTAAAAACATGGCTTCTGCAAGGGGTGCCTCCATCTGAAACCATGGGGAGATGAGAAACACCTTCAGCGCCTGAAGGTTTTGCAGCACTGCCGACTGATCAAATAAAAATATGTGAATCATAAATCAGTGTAATTTGAAGCAGATTTATTTAGAAATTGAGATTGGGCACTGAGGGGCTCATTTTAATCACTCTAGCTTGCCATCAGGCCTGGCTGCCCTTGCACAGCCTCCTGCAGCTGTGCCACGGCTCTTCCTCAGGCCCAAGCACATGAAAAGGAGATGCTGCAGCTCTGCACAATGTGTGCATATGAGTGGGTATTCAAGGGGCTGGCTGCCCGTCCTCAGCTGTGCAGGAGATCCTATGCCCGGAGCCAGCTCCCATCAGGCCTGCAGCCAGCCTGCAAACACATTCATTTTTCTAATACGGCACCCAAGAGCTTGAGCAGCAATACCACCAGGGCATTTATTAATTTTTTAACATCGTTCCTGCTCCCTCCCCTACTCGCTGTGATTTGCATACCTGTTAATCCTTTCCCTCCTGCAATAATTCTGTGACGGATAGGGAAATTATTTCTGAGCAATAATTCCTTGACTCGAAAGCTGTGGAACACCTTGAGTGCTTGGAGCAGAGACCTCGAGCAAGTGGGAGCAGGAGACCTGACCTTGCAGGTCAGGGCACTGAGGAAAGGCAGATGTATTGAGCCTGTGAAACAGAGCCCTGCCAGCCCTCAACAGTGCTGTCCCCAAAGCCCCCTTGCCCCTGGCAGAGATTTGCCTCTAGAAAGCTGCTGATGCTGCTGTTCCCTACTGGCAGCATTTCCCCCACAGCAAAGCTGCTTCCTGTGAGAGAAGGGAGGCAAACCTGAGCCCTGGAGGGTTTCATTTCTCCATGCAGCAATGCTGGGACAGCCTGGAATGCCATCCCCTTCCTGCACACACACTGAGACCAAGCAACCCGTGGAAGAACCATGCCATGGGGCTAGCTCTGACCCACAGGATTTGAGTGGCTCCTGATAATGCTCTGCCTCTTTTAGCCAGCAAGAAGCTGCAGAAAAACACGTGAACCTAGCAGTTCAATTCTTAATAGTTACTGTTGTCTTTATCTTCTTCCCCCATGCTTTTTTTTAATTTCATTTTGAATCATAGAATCACAGAACAGCTTAGGTTAAAAGGTACTTTAAAGCCTACCCTGCCGTGGGCAGGGCTGCCCCCCACCAGCTCAGGCTGCCCAGGGCCCCATCCAACCTGGCCTTGAGCGCCTCCAGGGATGGGGCACCACAGCTTCTATGGGCAGCTGTGCCAGCGCCTCACTGCTCTCTGAGGAATGGATCTCTGCCTAATGTCTAACCTAAATCTCCTCTCTTTTAGTTTAAAGCCATTCCCCCTTATCCTATCACTATTAGTCCATGTAGAAGTTTAGTCCCCTCCCCTGAATGACATCTCCCCCAGTAAAAAGCCTAAAGGTGGGCCAGTCATGTGCAGGGAAAGAGCAAATTCCTGCAGAAGTCCCTGGAAAAGCCCAGCCAATTTTTCTCATCCTCCCACCTCCTCTGTGATGAGGAAGGGACAGGCCAGGGGGCAGGGAAGGAAGGGCAGTGGGTAATGAGTAGGTGGTGGGAAGCCCTGGGGAGATTGCTGCCCTTACTTGGAGCCAGTGACGTGGGTGGACAGCAGAGGGAAACAAGGGAGAAGAGCAGGAAACTGGGGAGGAAACTTTTATCCCATGATAACCAGACAGAAGAGCAAGCCCCCAGACAGCACACAGCGCTTAGTGGGAAAGCGAAAAAAACCCCAGCAAGTTGCATGCTACGCTCTGGAGAACAACAAAAAAGAATATAGTTGAGGTTTGAAAGCTGCATCTTAGAGGGCTCCGGAAACAGTGGAACATCCTCACATGCCACGTGTGACCCTCCTTGCTCCCTGTATGGCAGTGGTCAGAGGAGAGGGGTGATGCTCGCTGCCACCTCTGGGCACAGCACAGCTGGAGCAGCACGGCACAGCAGGGCATCGCCTGACAGGCAAGCTGCTGGCTGCCAGAGGGGCTTGCTTAATCAGGCATTTACAGTGAGGTCGAGGAGGTTCCTCTTTCTGGACTATATTAAGGCGCGTGCAACGGCTTGAGGGTGGGGGTTAAAGGACGGCAAAGAGTTGTGAAAGAGCAGCGCAGCAGAGCCGGCGAGCGGCTAAGGCTTTTTGGCAGCATTTCAGAAAATGGGGTGGTCCAGTTAGGGAGCTCAGGAAATTGTCTGAGCTAGATTAAACATTTTCTAAAACCTTCTGGGTGCTTGAGAGCTGACTTGAAAGTTGGCAAAGTTAAATAAAACAAATGCTAACGCATTCCCCTCAATTTATTTTGTTATGGGGTGAGCACAAAGTCAGCCTATTTTTCACTGTTGTGAATGTCCCCTTCCATCTGAAGGCATGAGTATCCACGCGGAGAGATCCCGTGTCTATCGCTCAGTCGTGCAGGAGGCCGCGTGTGACACACAGGAGCTTTTGCACACGTTTGAACAACCATAAAATACATCACTTTCAGGCATAAAACGGGATTTCTCGCTAATTGGAGCTTGGGTGTAGAGGAGTCTCTGTGGGCCTGCGGCTTGCTGGAGTCTGGCTTCAGCCACAAAGCCACGAGGCATGCCGTGGCAAGGAGCCTGCCCTGAGCCTGTTTGCCAGTAGCTGCACGCTGCCTTAGAGGAGAAAGGGCTGCTGCAGCGCAGGCGAGAGCAGCACCATTTTTCCCTGGCAGATCTCGAATCCCACACAACAGCAGCAATGAAGAAAAACACAGTGAGGTTTTTCTCTGGGGAGGATGGCAGTGCCAAAACGCTCAGTGCCTGAGCAAAGCAGGAACCCCTTTGCACTCGTGCCCGCTGCGGGCGGTCTGACCTCAAGCTGGGAATGTACCTGCTGCTGTCTCAAGGGGAAAGTTGCCACTGGTGGAATTGAAGACAACATCAGGCACAGAGCAGATGTCGGCAGCTTCCTTGCTCCACGGGAATAAGGAAGTAGGGAACCCGTTTAGGCAAACGGTCCCACATCAATCTTAGCCTGACGTTTTTGCTTGTGCCTGATTCCCTGTGATCTCTGCAAAAGGTAAATTGAACTCTGCTTCACTGACGGAGCCCAGTGCTATCAGTTATATCTGTCTTTGTGGCAGAGCTGCTTTGGGTGAGAAAAGAAAAGCAGTACGGCCCCAGGAGAGAGACAGAAATCAGAACATAAATGCAGGTATCAAAGCAGAAAAATGCAGAGAGCGGCAGTAACCCAGGGTATGTTGGAGAAGAAAACAAACTCTTATCACAGTCAGAGCAGAGGAAGCCATCCCACTGAAGGGAGGAGACGAGGAGGACAGCTGACATCCTGCAGAGAGAGGCTCTGAGGCCCGGGGGAGGGCGGCACAGCCCCAAAGGCTTGGCACCAGGAAGGCTGCAGCTCTCACAGATGCAGAGGTTCGCCCCGCGCTGCTGCTGACAGGCAGCCCAGCCAAGCAGCCAAGCTAGCAATTACCGGGCAGATGCGGAGGCTGAGAGCAGGTGTGTGCGCATGGGTATTTTTAAATGGTGCGGTTTACAGACTCCTCGCCATCCTCCGAGTCCCAGGAGAAAGCGAGAGCCTAAACACCCACCTGGACTCTGGTCTGAGGAAAATGAATTATTAAACGGAGTGGAGATTTATTGTCTCCTAAAAAATTTATTAACAGGGCTAGGAGAACAACTTTCTGCATGCATAATGTCGGATGGCAGGGGCAAGGAACTGAAGTTTTGCCATCGAAAGAGGTCTGCTCTCAGGAGGTAGCCTGCCTCTGACCACTCTGCGGTCAAGAGCACGCTGGCACCCGCTCGGTGCCCTGTCCTTTACAGCGTCTGAAGAACAGTGGGGACAGACTGAGAAGAAATGCTCAGGATACTCACCCTTTCAGCACAGAAGCCATCTGGCAGTCACAACTTAGGAGAACTTTGGCTTAGACCTTTGAAAGCCAAAGGGAAGCTTTTGCCTTGCTTTCGGAAGGAACGACCTTGGATCTGCCCTAGGCATTGGATTTCTAATATGTCCCTTTTTTGAAAGGCAGGAATGAAGAAGCATGATCTGACCTCTGGCAGAGAAGGAGTGATGCTGCGAGGAAGAGGAAAGGAGCATGGATCCAAGGGAGGATTCCCAGCAGTGAGTCAGAGCGGGAACCGTTAAAAATAGTTTGGGGAATAGGGACAACATGCTAAAAGAAAACACTCTGTGAAAAGAGGATAAAATAAAATCAGTAAAAGCTGGAGCAGCAGTAGTGAGATAGAGCTAAAACTGAAGACAAGGAAGCAAAGGTAGAAGGGAATACAAAGAGAGGATCCCACCAATCATTGTGCTGTAGGTAATGTTTTACCACCAAGGCTTATTGGAGGGATTGCTATTTCTAGTAATCTGCGAGTGCTGTCTGCAGTGGCAGGTGGGGATGAACGTGCTTTCCCTCCTGACTGTATTATGATGCCTGAAATAAATACAGATTTCTCTTTGGAAAAGCTGCCAGTTACGTTCTTTGTGTCAGAGGGGGGATGCTTGAGGCAGAAATGCTAAAGGAAAGCCCGGTTCCGATGTGTAGATGAGCACAAGCACACCCTCTTGCAGTTTATCTGCATCTGGAAAGAAGACAGAAGATTACCAGTGTAACCTTCAGAAAGCTGATTGCAAGAACATTGTCCCATTAATGCTGCTAGTGGGATTGCGATCGCATTGTTTAAGGTAGCCACAACTGGCCAACTAGCAAAGCTGAACTGCATTCTGTATAAAAACTGTGCTTTGTTTGCTGCCTGAAATGTGGGTCTCAGTAAGAGATGTGGTGAAGACAGCTTGGACATATAGGATCTTGCTTTTCTAGTGACTAGAATTCATCTGTCAGCATTCAGCTATCAGGCGTGACACTGAACAGGCACCGCAGCGCTGGTTTGCAGGTGGGAAGGTGAGCCGGTGTCACAGTCCGAAGAGCATGGCCAGAACTGGCCTGCTAGTCAAGAGCATCTGTGCACAGCTCTCCATATCGGATTCTCAGACTGATTGCTGACAAGGCACGTGGCAACCCAAAGACAAAATATTTTCTAAAATGTAATCACCTTGTCCACCTCTGCTCTAATCACAGTCCAGGAAGTACTTTCTAATGAGTCCACCTCACGCTGCAGATAGTAAGGAGTAAAAATCCCTGCTTGTGCCCCTACCCTGTGGAATACCGCAAGACAGCAATTACCTCACAAATTTTTATTCCGCCCTTCAGTGCCCAAGCCTATGAAAATGGATGTAGCCATTTGTCTTGTTCCTTCTCTCTCCTTCTCCAGGGGCTCTATCACTCAAGCAAATTACAATTAGAATGAAAGGGACTAAAACCAGCACGTTGCTAGATTTCCCATGGATACATCCTCATTCCTCATGTGCTACTGACCTCTGATTGTCCACTTCTGTATAGGAAGGGAGACAGGACCCTGCTCTGACTACACCTGACATTTTCTTTTGAACTTTTATTTTTCCTGCCTGTGGTTGAACCTCCTTTTCAAGCACGCAACATTTCATTCGTGTGCGTAATGGTGACGCTGGCCACACTGCTCTCAGTGCAACAGAAGCAATTTGCTCATGTTGATTTACTATAATAGCTGGTGTCTTTTCTTGTCTGAGATGTGAATTTTTGCTTGTTTCTACTGAAACACACGTAGATGCATAATGACGTTTCTTCTGCTCAGAGTCCAGAGGAAGGCATCTTGGAGCTCTGAGAAAAGCTGCAAGGGGAGCCTCACTCTGACCCCGTGGCCGTGGTTTACGAACCAGATGGTAATTTTTGTGTACGGATGGCCTTTAGCCACACTAAGACACATATTTGCAGTAGACCTGGCCAGCTGATAAAGACTGTATTTGCAAACAAACAAGCTTGTTGAGGAAGAAAGGTTCCATTTTAAAGTGCTGGAAACCGTATCACAACCAAGTCCAGCCATTCTATTCAAAAGCCAAGTAAATTCTCACCCCACCCCACCTATCTTCTAAATCCCATTATCTCTGGAGCAAAGATGAACAGTAACTAAGCTCTTTGTCAGAGCCATCCTCTGAGCACTAAGCCACAAGGTATCTACATCGGGTGCTCTGTGGGTGGAGGAGCGCTGCTGCTCTGCTCTGGTAAGGTGCTCCCACTGTGCATGCAGATGTAGCAGTAAACCTGGCTGGATAAAGCTATAAAAACAACCCTGTCAAAGAGAAAAACAAACAGCTTTGGCAATCATGAAGATAACTATGGCTGCCCCAGGGGCAGTGTGGACAGTTATGCATAAGTCAGGCTCGCACCAGGATCTCACAGCTGGCACAGCTGTTCTGCTGAAAAGCTCAGTGTAGAGCCTGGTACCTTGTAAGGGCTGCCATGTGCTGTACCCTGTGGTAGTCCATACAAATACTTAGATGTAAAACAGGTAAAATGACAAATTTTGTGGTGATGACTGGACATGACTTGAGAACAGAAAATGGGATTTCACTGCATTTAAAAAGAATAGGATAAAATACGAACTTGTCAGTATTCTTATTATTATGCTTCCCTTAGACATGCATTCAACACAACCGAGCAATTGCAGAGGGTGTTTGAGCTGAGAAAGGAAAAAAAAAAAAAAAAAAGGAAAAAAAATTCAGATACATTTCAAAGCACCACGGCTCTCAAAACCACCAAAGGAGTTTCATCAAACTTTCCAGAAAAAAAAAAAATTTGCTCTGCAAGGAAATAGGACAAGTGAGATTTCAAAGAGAGGGCTTTTTTTTTTCCTGGGGTACAGGGCTGGGGGCTGGTGGCTCACACCCAGCCCTCCTGCGTGTCTGTCCCAGCCTGTGTGCAGCTTGGCAATTAAGCCAAGCTGGGCTCACCGGCTCCATTTCTGGGATTAATCGTGGATATAGCTGAGATCCCAGACGCGCACAGAGCAGCTCTGTTACCACAGAGCACCGATTCACCATTGCTTAAAAAGAGTGCAGCTTTTTTTTCTTCTTCTTTTTTATTTAATTCCTCCTCTAATTAACAGCAGGTAGCGAATAGAGAAGTGTTTATCCTCCCCCCTCCCATCCCCCCTTCCAGCTCACTATCCTGCTGTGTTATGACAGCTGGAACGTTAATTAACATGACCTGGCAGATAATATTTAATCCAAGACAGCGCACCACGGAAACATCCAACCGCCTCAGGGCAGGTCACCTACCAGGTGTGGCCTGAAGAAACCCTCCCTTCTTGCTTTCAGACCCATGCCCGTGCCTACCTGAGGTTTTACATTTCTTCCTGTACTTCCCGAAACGCTTCTAGAGCTGTGCCAGGCCTGCCTGCATCTCTCCATGCCAGGCTCCTGCCCGTATCTCTCCAGGCCAGGTCCCTGCCCGCCAGGCCTGCCTACCTGCAGCCCACCCGGGCCACACGTGGCTGCCGTCTCCTCGCAGGACCTGCTGCTCTAGGCAGAGCTGGCACAGAGGAGGCCTGCTCCAGCGGGAACCGCAGCGAGCGTTCAGAGAGAAACCACATGGAGTGCAGCTTGATGCAGCCTCAGAATGCTGACACATCCACGTGGTTGCGGAGCTGAACAACAAATAAACAAACAAACATGTGGTGGAGGCTTTTTAAAGGGCTGTGTTACCGCAGCTGATCTCGAAAGGGGATGGGCTGAGGGTTAGCTGTGGGGAAAAGCACCTGACTCCTCTGCTCTCGCTTGGCCAGCTCCAGCCGAGAGAAGCGCGGGAGGAGGCAGGGGCTGAATTACAGGGTACCATATTATTTTTGTAGTAATTGGTGTCTGGTTATAAACAGCAGTAAAGGCAGGAACTTGTTCCCTGGGCTCCAGGATGACAGAAGCCAGGAGAGCCCTAGTGCATCCCAGCCTGCGTGGCTGTGGGCCAGGCCCATGGAAGTGATGCCTGTACAGCACCCACATGCAAGCACTTCAACGCTGGGTGCTGAGTCTGGGCGACTGAGTTGCAATGTTAAATAGAGAGCATTCCTTTAAGATAGCTCTATCACCTTCAAATATAGGAAGATATGGATGTGGTGAAGAAGATTTACAAAACTCCCCCCTGTAACTGAAAGATCAGAATTTCTGTTATCTTTGGAAATACTAATTTAGCAGATGAGTAACCAGATGCTATCTCGAAGAGATTTGGGCCAACGATTTCTAATAATTTTAACAAATAAAAGCAGCATCATGCATGCATGCACACACAAACATACTTCTTGAAATGTAGGAATCAAAAAACTGTTCTATCTATCTGTAAAAAAAGCATATACTTTTATTGCCAGGAGCAGCCTTTCTGACCACAGATATCTAAAAGACAGAGTGGTCTTTGGGTACTATTTAGTTCCAAAGGGGCTATAAAAGGCAGATGGTCTCATTAGAAACAATTTATGCATATATATTTCTAGGAGTTGAACACTGCCAGAATAGGTTTAGCTCTTTCACCATACCGAGGAAAATATCACCACTTGCAAATGTTTCCAGTTTGCAAAATAATGACCTATCCAAAGTAGCTAAGCAACTAATTACTCAAATACTAGAAGGTTATATGCCAATATTATCACATTGTTGGTCTCCTGGGCAAACAACTTCACATTCCTCAAGCTGCCATATAGTGTCATTAGACTGTGCAGGAAAGTCCTTTCTTAATAGTATGGGAGCAGCAGCCCCAATGCCCCTGTGCTTATGCCATCATTTCAACTATTATTTCCAATCTCCAAGTCAAATCACTAATTAATTAGAGAGGCAACTCTAGCAACGCAATTACCCACAGGCAGTTTCTTCCCAGATGTGAAGCCCTTGTTGGAGATGGACCACGATCCCAGTTGCTGTGGAATGTTTGTGATTTTTCTCTCCAACACGTCGACCTTTACTCTCAACCCTGGCAATACCTCTCCCATTCCCTGCCTGTGACATGTCTGCTCGATGCATTCCTCCCCCTAGCTCCAAATCCTAGAGAATTCAGCCTGAACACCCCCAGGATGTGAGGAGACTGCCATGTGGAGGCTTGTGTACTTTTCAGGCCTATACACAATGTTTTGAAATGTTTCATGGGGGTAGAGCAGGCGAAGCACAAAGAAAGAAATGATGAATTGTGTAGAGAAGTAGGGATTGGCTCAGGAAAAGACAGCATCTCCAGGACTTGGTTTCTGGATCCACTTACATCAAATAAGTACTTTTGGTGATGGATTTTTCATTAAAAATGTGAAGAGAAACGTGGAACAGGTTGACTTTGCACAAGATGTACAAGAGACTGCATGGAACATGGGGTTTGTATCCCATCACTTCTGCTTTTTAGGATGGTCTGAAGCAACAAATATTAACTGCTCTCCCCCATAGATAGCCACTAGAGGGGCCATTACATGTTTTTAACAAGGGTACTCCAAGTGTAGACTCCTTTGTTGGACTCGTGTATTTGATTTATACAGGGGTATTGGAAAAGTGGATGTGGTGCCTGTAGCCAGCCTAGGATGTGTCTCATGTTGCCAAAGAGGGAGAGAGCTTTTTGGCTAGTATTGCATCTGTCCTTCAGCATAGTTAAGGAGGAACTAATGAATATTTGGGTCTGTCCAAAAAAAAAAAAAAGAAAAAAAAAAGCGTAAATAGGGGATATAGGGATCGAGAAAGAGAACAGGTAGGAGTATAAGAAGGATCTGCCTGTTTTCCTCAGATAACCTTCTCATAATACTGTGTCTTCACGATGGCGGCAATCCAGTTCAAACACTCCCTTGGGAGACGGTCACTGGCACTAATTATGCCCATACAGAACACAAGTGTCCTTAAGACATGAAACTATAGAAAAATCTGTGTCAGCATGAGCAGCTGCAAATTATGTTCTAGCTTCCCAAAAATAGCTTTGCTTTTGCCAGGCTTTTTTATGGTACCCATCCCCATCGCACTCAGTAGCTTCAATTTCCAATATATGTGTATACCACTTCAGAACTGCAACAAAACATTTTGTCATCCCCTTTTTTTACCCCTCCCCCACATATTCCAAGTATGGTGCTGGTCATCTTCTGCTCACCCTGCAGCTGTGGGTTGGCAACCCCCCTGCTTGTATAGAAGCCAGGATTACTCAACTGAAGCCACATGCCTTAGTTCTTACCTAGCCCTGAAAGACAGGGCAGTGCTATTTTACAGGCTGTGAACTCAAGCGCAGAGGCTAGTCGCCATATTCTAGGATATTTATGCATCAATGTCACACGGAAAATCTGCAGCAAGCAGGGACTTGAATCCATATCTCCTAAATCCAAGGTTAGTAGATTAATCATTTCTTTACAGCCATCTGTCCAACCACAAAGTATTTCTGAATGTGTTAGATTTATCTAGGAGGAGTTAACCGCTGATACTTTTACCTTACAGGTGATATAAAAATTAAAGGAAAATAAAAAAAAAAAAGGAAGAAAATATTTTCTTATGTCAGAGGTATACATAGCTTAAAGCCTCGACTTCTGTGACTTTACCTAACTCTTCCAGAATTCATCTTCAATTTGCTGCAAGTTATATTTGCTAGAAGAAAACAAAATACATAAGCCAACTTATGAAAAAGTTATCCTCAGCAAACAACACGGGAAAATAAGGGGAAAGGGGATGTAAATTGAAACAAGCTCTCCCTATGTGCTTTTGAGCCAGCCTATCAGATTGCTGATAGCCATTTCTGAATCAAAAGCGCCATTGCGTAGGCTTGGCATAAAGCATCCAGTATATCTTCATGTACTGGTTAGTGCTCTCACCCATGTGAGGTGATCCCCATAGCAACATCCTGCCATGACAATACAGAGCCTCTAAAGGTCAGACTAGAAAACAACAACAGTATTTCACAAAATCTCTAAAACAAATACGATTTTATTTCAGTGACATGGAAATTAAACACACTCTAAATTCTATCGGACCAAGGACACTCAGGCCTCCTTCCAAAGCATGACAAGGAAAGCTTGCCAGTACTTCTGAACTACAAAGAGCCCACCTGACAGATGCAAACCATCAGTGAAATGGTAAAAAAGATCCAGACAGAATAACTCTGTCCTTCTTCTTGTATAGGAGTAAAAACTGCAGGTCTAACTTTTACAGCCTACCATACTTGATGCTACCATACTTGATGAAATAAAACATATCTGCAGAAGATCATCAATGGTTGCACAAAGTTACTGCTTATCCACTAAGCAGGAAGCCAGCAGTGACAACCACAAAATGCAAGCAGAGCGATCTGTTTTTCACACTGAGCAGCACATCACAGAAGGCACAGAGTTCTTATCTAAACTTGGGAAACCAGCTAAGTAGCATTTATTCCTATAAAGCAATGCCATTTGCAGAAAGTTCATACCTATTTTAGCACCTGTGCCAAGGGGGCTTTTTAGCTATTAATGGACCATCAGTCATTGCAGCTCAGACATCTGAATGATTGGGAAGGTGCAGGTGTGGGCAAAAGCAGCAGAAACTACTCTCACATGATGACTGTATCTTAGGGGCGGGGAATGTAAACTTTCAAACTTTCGTTCACAGAAGGAGGCTTTCCTGACATCTCTGACCCATGATCAACCATTCACATGCCCCACAGAGCTGTCTTCCTTTCAGAACTGTCCTGTGCTGCTGCAGCTGGTTAGGATAGGAAAAGTCAGGAACAGAAAAGCTATGAGAAGACCAGCTGCACCCACAGCATCTCTTGGTGGTAGCTCCATTTGGTAAACCACCTATTTTGCAGTCGAGGAGAGTCACTGAAAGCCAGCGTGCTCTGTTCTTGGCAGGTTAGTGCTCTTGGATGCTAATGCTTCCCAGTGCTCCTGAAGACGTGAAGGTTCACATACCTATCTATTTTACACTGGAGGGTTGTCTCCAAAAAGGCCTCCTTTCCCTGTTCCTTCTACTCCTGTCAGATATGTCTCTGTTAAATCAACATTACGGACTCAGGATATGAGCTACAGCCAGAGGCAGGGGCAGCCAAATTGGGTTAGGACGCTGCTAAATTAGGTCTCAGCCAAAAAAGAAATGAGAGGGGACAAAAAGAAAAAGAAAAGAAGAAGCTTGCATGTTGGTGCTTTGAGCACAATTTTTTCAAGGGAAAAGTTCTTTTTCTTTTCCTTGGTTCTTGTATTATACTTTGGTGCGTAGGGGCTGTGAAAGCTGCAAAAACACACTCTGGGGACTCCCCTGATTAGGACATTATAACAGGTCACGATAGCTCAAGTTTCTCCTCTGTTCTCCTCCTGCCCTATAAGGCCCAGGAGTGCTGTGGGGCTGATTTATTTCTGCAGTGCAGACTGCAAGGTGCCTGGGTGATGTAAGCCCCCTTTATTTTGGAGTGACTGATTTTTGTCGGAGTGCTGTACAGTTCCCTGCTGCAGCATGGGATCAGAAGGGCACAAGTCCCTCTTTGTCCCCTCCTTCACTTCAGCCAGGTGTCCTTTCCTGCCACTCCCAAAGTCAGAGGAGAGAATTTGGCCCAAGCTTTTACAGAAGATAAAGCCTAAATGTCAGGTGTCTCCCTAGGCAAGCAGCAAACACTCCTTTCACCACAGAGCACCAGAGGATGAAAAATTAAATCCAAAAGAAAGCATGAACCATCCATATATCACTCCCTAGGCTTCACAGTACTAACCTCTTAGCAGCCCAACAAACATCCTGTGCTCAACCTGAGAAACAGTCAAAACACCAGAATGTCTAAAAGGCAGTAAACCAGGTCAAGGAACACAACCTTGACCACAAAGTGTCACTTGCAAAGGAGTGACCTGACCTAGTGACATGACACGGGCTAAACCTCACCAGAGGAACGACCCATGGCCAGAGACAGGAGATACGAGCCAGGGAAAATCAAGGCGGAGCTGATTACTCCACCAATGTGAAAGAGAGAAAGAACTGTTTTGTTTTTGTTTTTTTTTTTGTGTCTAAAGTGCAGGAAGGCATAAAGCAGCTGACTGTAGTGTTAGGAGGATACAAGATTTTGAAAGTAAATTCATGAGGGGAGGGAGAGGGAGAGAACAGCTGTGCATAATGTCATCATCTCCAGTACTTGCTGGAAGTAAGCCTTCTCTCTTACTAGAATATATTCTCTTTGGTGTGGGGGTCAGCTCTTAATCTATTCTCATACAGCATCAGACACAATGGGATCCTGACGTATGTTTTGCTGCAAAAATGGAAATAAATATTACAGTGGCTTTTTGCTATTCATTAAATATTAGTGGACTAAGTAGTCTTCAGTCTCCATTCTAAGCAGAATGCATCTGCCTCTAAAAAAGATCTAAGTGATCTGTTTCTTGATTTGGCAACCACAATACAACTTGCCCAGCAAGCAGAGCGCTATTGACTTGGGTAGTGTGAAAATCTATTTGCAATATGTTGGATGTACTGGTGGTATGTAAAGGAGGCCAAAAAGGAGCAAGGCTGCATACGGTGCGAGGTGTTGTCTTTGGCAGCATGTAGCAGAAGGGTTAGTCTTGTTCGTGTTCTGTGAGACTCGCAGTGGCTGGCCTTGAGTAGAGGTCTGCCTGAACTGCATGCGAGGGGCAGATGTTAACAGAAAGCAGCAGGGCAGTGGGGCAGCAGGGGAACATGGACAAGGCAGTGTGCAAGGAGCAGAGGCAGAGTGCTAGACCAGAAGCTGTGGACAGCAATACAGCAGCCTGCCTGGCTCTGTGGCCTGCCTAGGCTCTGTGGCTTGTCCAGGTCTGCAGCCTGCTGAAGCTCTGCGGTCTATCCAGAGAGTAATGAGCAGGGCTGGGCTGCCTGCAAAGGCACTGCCCCACCTGGAGCAGTGGTGTGGCTCAGTCCTGTTTGGAAAGGCATCCTGCCAAGGAGGGGTGGCCATGCAGTGTGCCATACGTGGCTGTAATACTTTGTGGTGCTGTAATGGCCACCTCCAGCGGTGGCTGTATCCCATCTCTGGCAGGAGTAACGAAGAATTGGCAAGCCAAGGAGAGTACTCCCTGTTATGCATCTAGGAATACAACCCTCTTGTCCTTTAATCTATGTGCGTTAATCCTCATAGCCATCCCCACTAACTGCAGTTCCCTTTCATAAAGGGGAATTGAGAGCCTGGAAAGGTTAAATGATTTGTTGGGCAGAGCTAGGAGTGGAACCTAAATCTTTGAGGGCCTCCTGTTCTGCTTTAACCATGAAAAGAATCTACCCCTTCCTGATATGCCTGTGCAATCTCATTGTTTTTAAATTATGTTCTTAAGAGGTAGCACAGATGTTGCTGGAGGTTGCATTAGACTTCTAGATGAAGATGTGAAAGAAGAACAGAATGTAGCTTGGATCTCCAAGTCTCAATGTGTTTGCAGGAGTATGAATTGGAATCATCATATAAATGCCCCAGATTCTAGACCTTTTCCCCCAAGAAATAAACCAAGGTGTAGAGTATGATCTTAAGAGAAAGGAAAGATAAAGAAACAGAAAAGATGAGTGGTATAAAACAAATGGTAGGAGGGACTTGGATGAGGGTGAAGACATCCATGCTATAAGAGTCATAAGCTGGCTAAATGGGTATGCTGAGCAGGTGACCTGTGCTGACATGTGTCAACCCTGTCATTCCCTGGAGGTGTCTAGGATGCCCACTGATGCAGGCACTGTGAGCTGTATGAGAATAGATGGGGCCTTTATTCAACATTTCTTCCACTGATGTTGTGAAAGACCATCTTAAGTGGGTTTTGTTGAAGATGAGGAGGATATCTTGCAACTGTTCACCCTCGAGGTGGGAATATTCTTCCCCTATCTTCAATTATATTATTTGCTTTTAGGCTTGTGGCTTTTGCTTTTCTTTGGCAGTAGCACAGAAGAACATTCCACTGAAGAGAGCTGAATTTTGCCAACAGCTTGCTCAATTGTGGTGGAAAGGGATGGTGCTGAACTTCTTGTTTTGATAAGTGTTCTCAGCCATCTGGAGAACCTCAGCCCAGTTCCAGCAGGATACACAGAACCCTGACTTGCTCAAAGAAGTTGTTCTTGCAGTGTGGTGATCTTGGGGACATGCTGAACTGCAGCTGAAAAATAAAACAGCCTTGAGTATTGCCTTACAGCTCTGCTTCCTAAGGTTCTGCATCGTAACTCATACTCCCCACTGCTGCTGTCTGAATAGAGAAACAGAGAGCAAGCTTGAAAGGGCCCTTGTCCCGTTCTACTCCAATAGTCATGTATGTTCTTATATGTGATGTTAAAATGGGGATATTAGGTCTCTTGTAAAGACATCTATGCTTGACAATTTTGGACCCATAGCTTTCAAGACAATTAAAGCAATTACAGCATTTTCCTTACCATTGCTACCCATTCTGTTATAGTTATTTCTGGTGTCATGATACAATACTGAAACATTATGGAGCTCCTACTCATCAGATGGCATTTGTGCCTGGTCATCTTCTAGGCAACACCTGGTCAAGAGAATGGAAAGATAAAAGATAAAAACATTATGTGGTACATTACATTTTGTAGAGAAGTATCAAGATCAGCTCCAGAACCTACCCTTTTTGTAGTCATTTTTTCCTTTTGACTTCAAGGCACTTTTGAAATCCTCCCACAGAAAATAATGTCCTCCAAGGAACTCCAATATCTTGAATAAGGAGAAAAAAATCGGGTATTCCCCTTCCCCAGCTCCGCCTTCTGTCAGTAAAATCTGTGGGTGCAGAGCAGTAATCAGAGAGATTTTTCTTTAAAGCATGAAGAAAGCGTACAAGATCAGAAACCTTTCTTAATGTTGAGTTTGAAGTTTGGTAAACAAAAAGAGAATTGCCACCCAAAGAAAAGCAGATAAAGAGACCAGCATTTGTCTAGTGTGTTGGTCTTTACAACTCATGAGTTCAACACTAATGAGTTATGGGTTGGCCCATGAAAACATAATGTGTAAATTAGGAATTTAATGATGTGTAAGATTAAAAGCTGTGTGGGGTTGCATTTATTTAAGGCTGCCATCTTGTGTTCAAACAGGAATTACTTTATCAGACAATGTCCCTTTTACTAGGTTTAAATTGATTCCGTTATGCGTGTTATGGAGGGTACTCAAGTGCCCGAGACTGCCAGCTGACAATATTTCCCACTAAATGCTCTTTCAGTAGCTCTGTTCACAGCTTTATAATAGCAAACATACTGTGCAAACCATAATGACTTTGTCTTAACTTCCATAAATAAATGAGTGTGGATTTCCCTCCCCGCATCCCTCTCCATAAATTTAGTTGCAGGAAAGTGGGGATTCGAGGCAAGAAATATAAAAACTGAAGTCCCTATTGCTTCTGTATTTGAGCTGCTTTTGTTACACTTCCCTGACAAGTCTTCTACGCTGATCCCCAATCTCTTCCCTTTCACAGAAAAATGAAAATGAAAATAAAAAAATAAAAAACAAAACAAAAACAAACCCTAATTTTACTGGTGAAGGGGACCTTTACACATCCATTTGCCCTGAAGGATGTGTAGCATTTTGCAAGCCAGGAATCCTACTTCTCAGGTCATGGTCTGCTGACGTCAGTAACCAACACAAGCTCTTTTAGAGGCTTGACACTGAGCCAAGCACACATGCTAGAGCTTCCTGGGATGGCCAAGGGACACTCTGGGAAGGGCTCAGTTTTTTGTGTTCCATGATGAGCAGAGTTTAAAGTTGTGTAACTCCTTGATGCAGCAAAGAAAAACAAGGATGATGGTTATGCGTCCTCTTATCTTCAGAGACTTAATGGAACACCACTTCACTCTGATTTGGTTCACATAGGGAGCGAAGTTTTAAAGTAAGTCCCAAAGTACAAATCAGCTAAAGCATCTAGTTAGGTGTGCTGAGACTCTCATGTTCCTCATTTAGCGACTTCCTAAGCTTGTGGGCAAGTTCCACCCACTATCCATTGGGTAGAGCAACTTCTTAACAGATGGAAAACCGGTTTTCAGTGCCCCACCCTGCCTAATTTGGGCAGATTTAAGGGCTTCTCCTAGGGAAGCGGCCTGAACATCAAGCGATTGACTTTTCTGATCAGATGCCATCATGACTGTACAGGCTGATACAATGTTAGAGCTAACATGGCTGCTACCTCTGTGATCTTGAGCATCTTTGATGGCTTGAGCATCTCTCTGAACTGTGGTAGGATCAAAACCAGCCTCTGCTCTGTGGAAATGTTACGTGAAACATCACTGTGAGGAGAAACTGCACCCACAGAGGATCACATCTGGGTCAAGTGGAGATCTGAGACAAGCATCCTCCCTGCCAACAAGCATTCTGAACTCATGGCTGTTGAGGAAGATATGTTGGAAAGCTTAGTGATGAAGCGGTAGAGCAGAGCAGGCAGTCTCTAAAGAGGGTAAGCTTCTGCTGCTAGTCTGAACTTGGGAGGTTGACTCCATGACATGGATGTGGTCTGGGTCTTACCCCTTTCATTAGAATTTTCTCCTCACCAGTGGAATGAGCTCCATATTTAACATTTGGGCTCCTGTGAATGAATGCCTTTTGCAAGCTGTATATGTTTTCAAGTTGGGTTCAGATAAAAACAAATTTGGATCTATTTGTGTTTGCAGTTGATCAGATATGGGCTGCTCCAGCCTGAAGCTGTCCCTGTGTATCTGTCCCACACCTGTGGAATTTATTCTTCATTGCATATTTACAAGAACCATTATTTTTAATAGCTGACTAGTATAGCTTTTCATATTTTAATTGTCTTAATCAGAGTAGAGGCCATACCTTACTATACGTTTATATGGTGCTTTGGACAGAGTTACTCCCACTCTCGGTGCAAGCTCAACTGAAATATTTGCAAGAAAGATTATCTGTAAACATGCTAACAGGACATAGCTCTTATTGCTGTTTTCAGCCCCGTTTCCTAACAGCACAAAAGTTATACAAACACACTGTCTGTTAGTCCTCAATGATGAGCTTTTGAGCTTCACTGGTCAGCACGGAATCAAATTTGGCAGATGGCAGTGGTGATGGCTTAGAACAGAAAGACCCCAGCTTGTACTTCTACCAAAGACAAGCTGAGGAGAAGACATTACCTACGCTGTTTGGCAGCTAACATCTCCCCCAGCGAAATCTATGTTATACTGGTTGAGTCACCACCTATGCTGTCTCTTGTCAAAACAAGAAGCTACAGAAGTGGTGTGAGGTCTTATGTGGGCTCGGCAGCAGTTACACAGGACAGGAGGAGGGCACTGCGGAGATGAAAAGATGACCCAGTTTGGGTATTTAAGGAACATGGGAGAGACTAGAGTGTATAAGAGGCTGGAGACCATAGTCTTGGGAAGGATTTGAGTGTTGCAGTGGAAGTATCATAAAGTACAGATGATGAAGTTCTGGGGTGCAAGATCCAAACTTTCAAGGCTTCGTTAGTCCTTCTGCATACGGAACAATTAATATGTGAGTGATGTACTTAGTTTGAAGTGTTGAGAGAATCAAAAGGCTTGCTGTTCTCTCTGTGACCCAGTGACTTGTTTTACAGAACTTCTTATGAAGGAGAGAATTTCTCCAGAAAGTTCAGAACAGTGTTTACTTATTACTTACTTACACTAACAGAGTCTGAACCTCCAGTGCAGCAGGCGTCATGCAAATGTGCTACTGGTACAGTAAAGGCAGAAACACTGTGGAGGAGGCAGGGAGGCAGCTTTTTTTCTTGAGTACTTTATACAAAATAAGGATTTGGTGGTAAGGCAAACAAATGTAAGTGATGCCCACAGGGAAAATCTTGGTTTTGGCCAGGAGAAGCTGGCTTCTCTACCTGCTATATATAAAAACCAGAGTCAACCAAAACATTCCTCTGGGCTTGCTTCTGCCAACTCCTAAAGCATCCAGAGGAAATTCGAAGTGGACTGAAAACCAGGGTACGATAGAGGTTGTTCACTTACAAGAATAGCCTGAAATCCTCCTCTGAAGCTGAACGCCAAAGTGCCTTGGCAATTCAGTCACTGACTGGCATTCCTGTTCAGCCAATGTGTGTGACTGCTGCTCCGCTGCCTATTTTTAACAGGATGCAACTATTTATCATGTTTCTGGCCGAGATTTTTATAGTTGAGGCTTCTGCCATCCATCAGCTCCAGACAATTTATGTGGAACACGGCTTTCTCTCAGGATCTTTTTGAGCTCTCCAGTCTAACAAACTGGCATGCAACTTTGCCATCGGATCTGGGGGGAGCTCAAATGTTGCCGTGGATTCCAAAGTCTCCATCTGGAGCAGCCACTGGTGCAGGTCACGCAGCTGCGCTCCTGCTCCATCCTACCCGCTGCCTGCGCATGAGGCTGGGAGCAGGCTGAGCCTTCCCTTGTGCTGTGAGCCCTTTGATGTTACATCTATAACGTTTTATGTTAAATTTTAAAAAGATTTGGGTCAGGGTGAGAGAAACAGAAACATCCTGGTTGCTGTTTCTAATGTGAGATGGTGTCGGGGACGTGGTGAAATCTGGCCCCCCTGTTTCCTGTCCCTCACTGAGAGCTTCCTTGACTTCAGCGGGGCTAGGGTTTTCAGCCCCTCTGCTTTTAAAGCCTTGCTGACATGCATATAATAAGCCTTGAGGTCTACTGGGTGCGCAGGGGATGGGGCATTCTGTTGGGTATTCTGTAATTTCTTTTCAACTGATCTAATATTGCTGCTGTTAGAAATGTAGGGAAGGAGCAAAACCAAATAGTTTTACCTCTGCCATGACAGACTAAATTAAAGCTTTTAGTGAGCGCAAACTCTAAAATCTTGTCTCTTTTGTGTGATAAGGCCAGACTTGGATACCTTTACATCTGTTCCTTTTCCCCCCCAAAATAATGTGCCCTGTTCATGGTGTAAAGTATATGGAGCACATGTGAAAATATGAAAATCTGGTTTGTATCTACTGACAAGAATCAAATTGTATGTTTATTTTTAGTAGTACTTTCTTTCCCCCACAAAATGGCATGATGATGGAAAAGATCGTAAATTTCTCAGCTGCTTTAGAGAGTCAAGTATAAAATGTTTTTATTTTATTTTGCTACACTTGCAGACTCTCACCACAACACTCCAAATATAACAGAAACTGTGGCAGAGGAGCCCTCTGTTGCTGTTACACACTATAGGAAACTCATCCCTGCCCCAGCCCCGCTCTCTCCGCATCATTTTCATGTATGGATATTAATTTATGTGTTCACTAGAATACAAACGCTCCCCTGTCTCTATAAGTTATAGAAGCAATCATCCAAGGAAGCATCAGAAACTCCTAAAGTCAATTCTGGTGTCATAATTTCATACTCTAACCTGAGATGCCAAATCATGGCCCTTTATAGATGAGAAGCGGGTATGTGAAAGCACTCCCTTTTCAGAATTGCAGACTTTATTTCTCTATAAAACACATTTATACTGGGAAATAATAAGTGGCTAACACGGCAGTGCAAAAGGGGGATCTGTGCACCCCAAGTTCTGGGGAAAGAGAGCACGTGGAGTGCTCTTAGGTAGGGGTTGCTCCCCTTGCTCTGCATCCCGTACACGTAGCACAGCAAGACTCCCAGGATCAGCCATGGGCTCTGATACGGATGCATTAATAAATAAGCAACAGCAACAGCAGTAATAACGTTGAGTAACCCTCTTAGCCTAACCCATAATGTTATGAGCCAGCTCAGGAGGGAGGGTTCATCCTCAGTCACATAAATCAGCCTGCCTGGCTGAAGCTTTCTGACGTATGCAAAGCATTCATTAACTGCTTTAGACTCCCGATTGTGCAGCAGCTGTCCCTTGGCTAAACTTGACCGTTTCTTGGGCCGCTTCATCCTCTCTTCTCTGCTAATTTTACACCGCGCACTTTGGCACCTTGACTTATGATACCTTTCAGCATTTTCCTCCCCAAGGTAACACAAAAATCCTCTAGAAAGGAAGTCATAGAGCAGTAAATACTACCTGGGATAACATTTCAGTAAGAAGAGCTCTTTTATGGACCACCTAAAACTATGTCTAATGCAACTGTGGGCAACCCTTTCCCGTATTTGATTTGTGTAGCTGGGAATGCATTATTTATTTTTTTATTTTTTAAAGTGGGGAATGGAAATGTCTTCCGGGATTTTTGTGCTTCGTTACTTCCCTCTTCCCTCCATGCTGAGCTCTGAAGAGGACCAGCTCACTGTGCTCTGTCCTTAGATATTTCCTGAGCCCTCCAGCCACTGGCTGCATTTGGTGGCTCCTGGGTGTCACCAATGTCGCGTCTTGCTATTGGAGCGGGTCAAACTTCACCCAAAGGTGCGTCTGGATCCTGCCAGCCAAGGGTACTTGCCACTGACTTGCATTCCCAAACATTGACTGTGATCCTTCTGAAACTGCACCCTGGCTGGAAATCACGCTGCTCCTTCAGCCCCAGCATCCGCAGGGTTTGCTGATACAGGACTCGCTGCAGTGCTCACCAGAACCAAATCATTCTGGATGATGAAATATCACCCCACTTACAGAACCTGGTTTAATTACGCAGTGTGAATGTGGAATAAGCAGCGGATGGGACAACCAAAGTGGAATATTTCATGTAAAGCAAATTCCAAAGCAACCAGTTAATAAGGGAACATGGATGTTAAGTAGATTAGACACATCAATAGAATCTACATAAGTGATACCAAATTTAGTAACAGCAGCAGGGAAAACAGTTTTATTTTAAGTCAGACTCTGCTGAGCTGTGGCACCAGGCCTATTTAGGGTTCCGCACTGTGTTTCTTTGCAGCATACAGAACACTGAGTGCATAGGAAGAGTTAAGAAAAGTAAATGGAGTTGAAATTTCTGCGAAATGAATGATGTACTGTACCTATGCATTTTATAGCACTAGGTAAGTAGTTTAATGTCTCAGCCAATATCAAACACTTCATTTGCAAATCTTAGTGTGCTGGGCTCCCTGGTGGTTTGTGTAATAAAATGGGATGGTTAAAGGGCATGTCCTTGCATTAACTATTCTTTCTAAATTTGAAGGGCCCGGCTGTTATGTAAATATTTACTATAATTAACTGTTGGAGTTCACTTGTTGTCCTAGTTTGTGGGAGTTGTCTGAAGTCGCTGTTACGCACAGAGAGCCAGACGCTATCTGTACGTGGTCACTCTGGCCATGACCCAGTGCTGGGGGAGAGGAGAACTGCTTAGTGCTGCTCATTGCACGTCACCACTGCAGCCATGCTCGCTCTGCTCCAGCATCAGCCTGCAGTCGGCTCCTCGCCATCCTGAGGCAGCTTAATTGGGTTACCGCTCCGAAGCCCAGGCTCTGGGGCTGGAGGACTGAGGCACCTGCGGGCGCTGCTTAAAGCTGGCTCACACCTCTCTACAGGCACTGCTGCATGCTGTTTTTTCCCTGCAGAGCTGTCTCTGCACCGCTTTCCGTAGCGCTTCTCCTGGCTGAGAAGCTGTGCTGAAGCAGTGCGGCAGCCCGGAGCCCAGTGTGCAGCTCAGAGGCACCTGGGACTTCGCGCAGCCCCAGGTCTGGCAGCAGTAGCCCCAAGCCAGAGCTAATGAGCTCTGCTAGATCTGACCGGTGCTTTGTGGGCCCTCTCAGCTGTCTTCATGTCACGCTGACTAACGCACGCGGAGGATCCTCATTACTTATGTTTCTTCATTGCCTGGGGTGCTCCAGCCCCTCTGACTACAGCACCATGTGAAAGAAAGGAAGAAATCAATGCCGAGCGTACAGGTGGAAGCAGGAGAGCAAGGCAGGCCAAGAAGCAGCAGCTGTAGCACGAGGCGCTGCACTTATCTCTGCGCTGCGTGCCAAGGAGCTCTGGCTGCACTTTCCATTCCCCCGTTCTCCCTTAAAATCTCGTTTGACGTGTTTGGCTGCCGCGCGGCACTGGTATGCATGCCTGTGCGGGCTGCTGGAGCTGCCTCTGAATCTATACCCGGGAGGAGGAAGGAGTCTTTAAAAATTAATACTGCGAGGCAGCTTTAGTGGCAGCGCTGGCAGAGCAGGTGGAGCCGCTGCGGAGAGAGCCCACAGTCGGCGGGGGGACGCCCCACTCCAGCATCTGCTGGCATTTGCAGTCTCAAGTATTGAAGTGTCGGCTCTCCCTGACCTCACCTCCAGAGCTTTCCTCTGTGCCAAGACCCAGGGCACTGCTTTGGCCCTGCTGACGTCTGTGCTGGGCTGGCGCTGGCTCGTGTTTTAGCCATCTCTGTTTGCTCTCTGCTGGCTGCAGTGCCGTTCGGCTCAGCAGAAGGGGTCTGCGCTGGAAGGCAGAGCTGGTGGGAGAGGCACCGAGGACTTTTGTTCCTTTTTTTTAAAAAAAATATTTTTTTTAATTTTTTTTTTTTTTTTTTTTTTAATTTCAGGCTTCATTAAAGCTTCTAGCATTTCATCTCAAATACCTCCAGAACACCTTTAGCAGTCCTGGCATGAAGCTAAAGCACAGGGACGTTGAATCATCTGTCTAAAGGATTCTAGCTGGTGTGACCCCTGCATGTCTGATGACTAGGCTGCGGAGGGAGCCACGGTTTTATGACATTAAATATTAACAGCTGGATATTAATAATGAAGGCTGACAGCTCCTTTCCCAGTTCCTGAGGTTGTTTCTCCCCCCAGTTGCAAGTCCAGCAGGATTTGTGTTTTTTTCACTGCCTAAGCATCATGGTCAGGGCCCCCTGATCTCAGAGGGTTGGGGGAGGTAAGAAAAACAGCATGAGGTGTCCCTGCCGTCATCTTCCACCAGGGCCCTGCACAGTGCGGGCTCTGCTGCCTCTGGTTAGCCCTGTCACAGGCTGCTGATTGGAAAGCAATTTTCCGTTAAAGGCAGAGAGAATGTAGGAGGCTAATAATAAAAAAGGGGGAAAAAAAAAGAAGAGAAAGCAGCATCGGGAGACCTAACGGCAGATCTTCCTGTATTGCTTGAAGCCAGAGGAGAATAAGCTACACCAGCACATTTGTGTTTTATTGCTGTTTGGCCTGTGCAAATAATGCAGTTACAAATTTTCATACAGCGCCCTCCAAAATTACATTTTTTTCTCTCTTCCTTGCTTTTTTTCTCCTTCTTCCATTGGCCGTAGTTTTCCTGCAGGCTAGGACAGCCAAAATGCCACTTCGGTCCGCAGCTATACCAGCCTTGATCCTGAGATAATTTACAAGAGATGCTAATGCACAGGGCAGACTGCTCCCTCCCTCCAGCAGCACTGCCACAGCTGAGTGTCATGCCTGCAGCTCCAGCTGGGGCTGCAGGACAGGGGAACACCAGTCCTTTCTTGAACTTGTGATCCTTGAGCCCTGCCCTGCAACGTGCTTAAACGCTGTTGAGAAGTCATCTCAGAGGAATTTGAACAAGGCTTTATTTGAATAAAGAAATAGAGCGCAGAACACACAATAGTCGCTAATAAATCACAAGTTGGTTTTATTTTGCTAGTGCAGCTCGGCCTTATTTTTTTTTCCATATTGGACTTTCCTCCAAATTACATTTTCCCAGTTGTGCACTTTTGTTCTTTTTACCATGTGACAAATGGAGGTGCTGTTTATTATTTATTCGTTGGCTTTAATGTTGTGCAAGCTAGATCAATTCAGCTTTTGATAAATAAGTCTGCTTTTTGCAGAAATTACCCACTTGCATCAGTACTCTTTTCTTCTCCTTCCTCAGCAAAGGCTGACCTCTAACCCTGCCTACTCCACAGAGAAACCCCATTTATACAGGCCGCTTTCAAGTTCCATCTTGGTCAAATCTAGACCACGTCCTCTATTCTGACCCCTGTATCAAATAACACCCCAGTACCCTTTTAGGGAAATAGTTTCTAATGTTCCTCATGCCCACACTTAAACAGAGCGAGCTGATGCCTTGGATTGGCATCAAGTAACTTGGAGTAAAACTGATTTTTATTCCGAGTAAAAGTAACTCACATATTATAGCAGATGGCTATAAATACATGTAGAGAGAGCAGGACAGAAAGCTGGGGCTGCATGAGGTAGATCTGGACCATGACAGACATGGTGGGCATGGAGAGAGTCATTAGGAAAAGGTAAGGATGCTTTCAGCTTCTTATCTTCTTTTTAGCCCTCTTCTGGGTGCTAAGATGCTCCTTCAGCTCAATATTTTCTCACGTCTGAACACAATTGCCTGGCTGTGTTACTGGAGACAACATTAGTTACGACTTTTGGCTCAGTGTCAACGAGGAAAAGGCAGTTTGGAAGTGTACCTGTTGTCTGTGTTTGAGTGGGCTGTTCACGCAGTGTGGCTGAGCCCAATTAGTCTAAGATCAGAATCCGGCTGCTCCCTTTGGTGTGAGATAAAAAAATGTTCGTGAGGGGGTTTTTGAAACTTGAAGGTTCGCAAAGTCAGGAAGCGACATGAGGGGCACAAAAAGCAGATATGAAGAAGTATGTGCAGAAAAAAGACCTGAATCTGGAACACGGGCTTTAAAGAAAAATATTAAGTACCAGGCAGTTTTGGTAAAAGGATGGGACTTGGCAACACAGGGTTAAAATTGATCCTGATTGGTTCCTGCCCGCACTTAAAGCTAAAACGTGTTCAGCTGAAGTGAACAGTGGGTGACAACCATGTTCAATAACAGTTGCATGTTTTAGTAAGACTAATCCTATGGGCTTTTCCTCAGCATTTCCCTTCCAAGCATCTGAGCATGTTCAGAAGAAGCCCAGCCTGCAACAAGCACTGGTCTTCTGGGCTCTCACTGCGGCTTCAGCAGTAGTGGCAACAGAGTTGGCTGGAAGGAGACAAAGATCCTGAGCACTGTGTGGGGTTTTCTGCTGGCATTTTCTGCCAGGATAGGAAGGGCTCCTGATGCCAAAATCATAGAATCATAGAACCACCACAGTTGGAAAAGACCTCTAAGATCACGCAGTCCAACCATCCACCTATCACCAGTATTTCCCACTAAACCACGTCCCTCAGTGCAACATCTGTACGTTTTTTGAACACCTCCAGGGACAGTGACTGCACCACCTCCCTGGGCAGTCCATTCCAGTGCCTGATTATTAAAGAAGTATTTCCTAACATCCAACCTGAACCTCCCCTGGTGCGACTGGAAGCTGTTTCCTCTAGTCCAATTGCTAATTACATGGCCCGGGAACTGGGAGAGATCTGGTGCTAGACTGAGACTGAATGTGTCAGCAAGGAAAGGGCCCTCAGAAGGGCCCTCAGTCAGATCAGTGTTCAGCTAGGGAAGCCCCAGGGCTTGTGTTCCAAAAGATTGCAGGATTTTATTGCAACCTTATGTCTCCAAAAGCTCAGGTTTGAGATGAGCAACATCAGGGAGCACAATAGAGGGGTTCAACCTGTGGTTGGGAAACAGGACTGGTGGGCGAGGAAAGGGTAGTCCCTTCCTTACAGCCCTGCGCTCAGCTGTGTACACGGCTTCATGCCCGGGGGCTGAAGGGGTTCAGGCGCTGCGCTATGAAGGCGAGGATATGTAGGGCTCTTACATGGGGAGATGGCTGCGCTCAATTTCTGTGAGCCGAGCTGTTCCACTGGCTGGAGGTTAGGGATGAGAGGCAAGGGGAAGCTAGACGTGTTTAATTGCCTGTAACTAATCAGGCATGTACACTCATCCTTCCCCTTCTTACTCCTCTGAAGAAAGCATCCTCTCTGCTCCCCCGATTCCTGCAGGGTGGTGGTGAGCAGCTCACACAGGTGGGGACAACACGATGCACAGCCGCTGCCAGCCTCACAGTGTCCCTGCTATCAGCATGGGGCATGAGGATGAGCACTGTTGGGATGGCTGGTGTGTCTGTGCCCCTGCAGCATAAAGGTCTGATAAAAAAATGAATAGCGGCTGTGACAAACCATTGGGACCGTTAGAAGAAGAGCTCAGATCTATTTGTCATCAATTCACCCAATGTACCACAGCCGCTGCTGCTCGGGAGCTCATGTCTGGAGAGGGAAAGTGCCTGGAAGGCAGCAGCAGGCAAATCTTTGCACATCCTTGCCTACTGGCAGCTGGCTGCCCTGCTGAGTCGCTGCTGGGGAGGGTGAGCCCTGGGCTTAAGGCTGTGATCACAATCCCCTGGTTTAGGGTGAGAGCCTGGCTTAGAGCGAGACGCAAAAACGCAATATCCAGCGCTGCCCTAGGGAGTGTGGTTGGTTGGCAGCATTAGCAGTTAGGTGGCTATATTAGCATTTTAATCAAATAACTAGATATCATAGAATTATATGTTTGAATCTCTGTAGGCTAAACATAGCTTCAGAGGCAAATAATTTCCATGTAATTTCAGGGTGGAGAATGTCCTTTGGGTAACAGCTGCCTGCTCTGCATGGGCATTAAAGATCCTGTGGCACTTCATTGAAAGCAGGGGTTTGTCTCTGAGGCCTGACTTAAACCATCCGTCATCACGCTGGCTGTCAGCCCGGCTGCAGTCCTGACACCCCAGAGGTCACGCGATGCCAGGGAGATCTCGCAGCTCCTGTTTGCTGCTGTGGGAGCCACGTGTACAGCCTGCCTGGAGCACAGCTAGGACAGCTTTGCTGATGTGAGTCCGGCCATGCTTTCTAATGTAGTACCATAGGTGCCCAAACCCTACAAAGAGGAAGGTCTCCAAGGAGAGGAGAATATTGTCTGCTGACAGGCTGGCCCAAATGCTGTTCCGCAGCGGTACCCAATGGCTGGCTGCAATTGGGCAGTCCATTGATTCCTGTGGTGCAGATGTATCTACAGGCACAGATCCAGTACGGAAAGCTCTCCGGAGTGCATTCAGGCCATGCTAGACCTGATCTTATGTACTTTTTCCCCAGTTTTTCATAGCGTCAGAGATTTTACAAGTTCTAATGACAAACCATCTGGAATAGGTTTCTTTTCAAAAGAAAAGAATGAAATAGATGTGAGTTGGCAGGAGCTTTCAGGGAGATTTTCCCCACCCCCCTCTGTTTATATATTATGCAGAGAACTCTACAGGAAAATGGGATACATGGAGTTGAGCATTTCATGACAAGTTGTCACATTCTGTGCATAAATTTCTGTAAAGTGTTAGGCACCAGCAGTGGGAGGAGATATCAGGTCACTCACTGCTAATCCTGGGAAGTTTAGGAGACTTTGCTTGTCCTTTAAGAGTGTCCCTTTGATGGAATAAACATCACCTGTCCAGGATGATTCCTTCACGGCACGTATAATCCAGGCGTTTATTCGATAAGGGTCCCTGTATAAAACAGCAATGACCCAGCAACACTCCCAGTACTACTATCAGTCCTATCCCCATTTTCATCCCTGTATGTTTTTTATATCTTCTGCAGAAAATAATGAAAAACTGAAAGCGACTCTCAGTCCCTTTTCTTCTTAAAAGCACATTACACACGCTAACCTTATTTCCTGTTCTGCTGTTTTCAGAGGTTAACTCTTATTTGGCGTACTTAAGTACCCGTGGAGCATTTGAAGGTCTTTGAGTGACAGTTGTTAAAAATGTCTGAACATCTGAGCTCTATTAAGTACTCCCCGGGCAGATGTGAGGGACATATCAGAACCAGCATCAGAATTTGGACGGTCCCAGCTCCAAACTTTGTGATCTAATCCCACCTCCTTCAGATGCTGTTTGCAGATGATGGGAGAGAAGGGTGCTGCACTTCTGATGACTCAGCATTTGCTGGGGGAGGTTTGCGTTAGCACACAGCTGTCCTGTAATTATGAGCTCCTGCATTGCTCCAGCATTGCCCCTGAGCAGTGCATGGCACTGTCAGCTTTGCTCCCTAGGAGGAGGGTAATACTGAATCTAGCACCACTGTAGGGGGTTAGTGGGAAAAATTGATTTTTCTTCTCTTAGCAGTATTAGGACATAATTTCAGCAAAGAGAAATGTTGCTTCCAATTCCTCATTCTCCTTCCCTTCCCCTATTTCATGTGAACTCATGAAAGCAATATGCTTTCTGAAGGTGTGTTTGGAGCATTATTGCTTAAACCCACAGGGAGATCACATCTTCCACATACACTGGTTGGTAGTCTGGACAGTGTCTGTACCATTGTACAGACACGGGCTGGATGCTGGCTTGTTTTGCTAACGTCCCCAGATCTGCTGTTTACTTGAACTTATTTTCAGAGATAGTGTAAGAAAACAGTAAGTACTGATAAAAATTGGAACACTGCTCTGCAGAGCCCAGGAAGTGTTTCCCTTTGACCCTACAAGACCTCTGTCATGTGGAATCCCCCTGAGTAAACCTCACCAACGCAAGTGCTCTCTCTAAACCTGCCCAGCCTATGGAAAAGCCCCTGGTGCAGCAGACTTCCAAGAACACATACAATGCTGGGCATCCAGGATCTCTGTGGTGCCCCTCTCTATAGTTCGAACAAGGCAGAACAGCTCTAATCAGTCACCCCAGAACTGAAGACAAATCCCCTTGGTCAGCTGGTTTGTTGCTGCTGCAAAGATCAAAATACAAACCTTGACTGTAATATGAAATTTCAGCCCCTTCCTGCCACTCTGTATTGCCTGGATGAGGAGGAAAGGGGAAAATTTATTTTAAGTCCCTTTGAATTAATTAGAAATTGAGTTGGGGGCAAGACATCCAGACAGTAAGAGGGGTTATTGTGCTTCATAACCACATCCCACCAGGGATATGTTGTGCAGAATTCAGAGCAAACTGGAGTCTCTGGTATCAGGGTCAAGCCAGTCCATCCTCTGTAACCAAAATAATTCAGCTCAGCATGCTACCTGTGAAGGAGAGAAGGCTCTACGGCCATCAGACCCCAGCAATCTGAGAAGGCTGATAAGATATTGCTTATTGGCATACACAACAGTTCTCTCCAAATCCAGATTCCTGGTGCTACATTTTCTTTTTGCATATCTCTTATCATGAATGCAGGCAGTTCAGCTTTCCTCTTTTTTTTTTTTATTAAATATATATATATATATTTTCGCTCTAATGATTTAGATGAAATATTGAAGCTCACCTCTGCAGCTCCCCTTGGGGCATCTGCTGGGAGGTTTTGAAATCAGTGGGGGATGGCAGCCCCCTAACATTTTGTCTCGTGATTTTGGTGACGACCCCTCAGCTTGACTTTGTGGGAACCGAATCGTGCAGGCATCTGCAAGTAACTGGACTCTGCCAGCAACTCCCATTCTGACAGAGGAGAGCCAGCAGCCAGCTTAATATGTTGCTGCAGCCAGCAAAGTCCTCCGGTGAGGAGCAGCGGAGTGAAGAAAAACAAAGCCCATTCCAACCGCTGCCACAGCAGACAACAATTGAGAGCAAAGAATCATTTTATTGCATGTGGAGGGGGGAATGAGGGAAAGAAAAGGGAATTAGATGGTATTTTTTACAGCTAACGGTTTAATGGTTTCTTTCCTTTCTCCCCTTCCCATTAAAGGGGACAAAAATACACAGAAAGAGAATTCCACAGATTTCCATTCTTCTCATAAGAAAAGGCAATGCAGCCATAGCTTCTTCCTCACATTAAGTTTTCAGAAGGAAAGTCAGTTCCCCTTTCTCTGGCTCCTCATAGCGGCATTTTTCTGGCTCCAGCAACCTAATAGGTTGATTGCTGAGCCTCTTCTGTTTCAATTACTTTTGATTGATTCCCAGGTCTGTGTCAGCCACTCAGCGCAGCCACCATCCCAGGAACAAATCTGCAGTGGCTGAAGATGAAAATAGCTTCCATGACCAGCTAGGAGGGGAGTTCAAGCATCTTTTCTAAGCGTGAGGTTGCCGTAGCCATCCCTCCAAATTTTCTCCCTGGCCAGGCCTGGTCGTGATGAGGTTCCAGTTCCTTACAGCTCGCTGAGCTGTGCTTAGCCTCAGCCATGGCTGGGGAGGAGGGTGAAAGGAGCTTTAATATTGTCAAGCAGCTCAACTTGCAGCTGCTGGCGGGCATGGCTGTTACCCCCAGGAGATGAGCTGTGGCCTGGCAGAAGTCCCTCTGGGTTTAGGAAGTGGAAGGGGACAGGGAGAGGTGGGCACAGAGCCTGTAAGATTAGTCCTGGATACTTTGTTTCTGGTTCCTGCTTTCATTGAAGGCTATGGGAGAGGGAAGAGAGGAAAAGGGAGATGGGAAAAGGAGTGGAGGTGATGGCGAATGGTTCCTTACAGAAACAGCCATCCTCTGCAGTTGCTTTGTGTGCATCTGAGTCTTAGCAGCAGCAGCAGCCTCCAGCCTTCAGGCTGGCAGAGGCAAAGGAGCAGCGAGGACACATCTGTATTGCTGCCCTGGCTAAGAGCTAATCTGGCTCCTCACATAAGTCACAGCAGACTGAGAACTAAAGCAGTCTGGAGAATTGGGGATATTTGTGTCAACAGTAGGATTATATTTCCGTATTTTTAATTTCCTACCGCTGTTGTCCAATTCAACTCAGCATGGGATCACAGAATAACTCTGATTGGATGGGACTTGGGAGGCTCAGAACAGGGTGAACCCCAGGCCAGACCAGGCTGCTCAGGGCTGCGACTGGCTGGGGCTCTGAGCTCCCCAGGCAGAGCCTTCACGGCCTCTCTGGACAGACTGCTGTGCTGCTGGACTGAAGCACAGCAGAGGGAATTTCTTCTTCTTGGATCTAGTCTGAATGAGCCTTTTTTCAGTGCATGCCCCTTGGCTCTCATCCTCCTGCCATGCATGCTGTCCTTGATGGCCTTCCTGCAGGTGTGGGCAGGCCTCACATTTGCCCTTCTCTGGTTGTCGGGGAAACCCCCAGACCTCTGCAGACTTTCAGAGATGCTAGAGAAGCCTTGCAAGGACATGGGACAGCTCTCTTGGCACTTTTGGATGTAACTGTTGGGTCTCAGGCTATCCTTGACTCAGTGTCCATGCACTTGCCTGCAGTTATCCTTCCTGAATCCTGTCCCTAGACCAAGAGGCGTGGGAGACCTTGATGATGAAGGCTGAGCAAGAGTTAATATGAATGGACACGCTCAGAAAAAATGGGCACCCAATTATCTCCCAATACAATAAACCTCAGATCTGAGGTATACCTGCAGGACCAGCAGGCCTGAGCTCTTCTGCACAGGCTGCTCCAGCAAAGCCCACAGAGCCTGGAGGAAGATTGGCCACGGGTGAAACCACCCACTGTGCAAATCCCATGTGAAGGCAGGGCGTACGGCGGGTGATTTGTGCTGGCAAAGGCTTTCAGCCCCGCTGCCGCGAGGGACCCACTCGTGCTCACCCAGCCGGTGACAAAGCCAGAAATAGCCATGCTGCTGGGGCCCTGCAGCCGGGCCGTGGCCACACTCCAGCTCTGGCAGCTCACAACGGCCTGGTCATGGGCTTCTCGCTGGCAGAAGAAGAGCTCTGTTCTCTGAAATGGCAGCTGAGCACACAGATGTTACATCTTTCATGTCGTGGTTTTTGATACTAAGCAAAGAAGTCGCGACTGGTTTGCCACCCTTTTTTTTTTGTTGTTCTTGCTGTTATCAAAGCTGAAAATAAGGTTTCTATTAACACTGCAGTGATGGAAAGAAAGGGCTTGTCCTGCAGTTCTGGTTTAAAAATAAAAATAAAAACATCTTCAGAGAAACAGCTTGTGTCCCTTGTGTGAGAGGACTATAATTTCATCTCAAATTTCTGCTATTGTAACATTTGACAGCAAGTGCTGTAGTCATGAGGATCCAGATTTGTAAGGGCATTAGCAGAGCCTGATTTTCTTTGGGTTTAGTGAGTGGCAGGTGTGTCAAAATCTTCACCTCTGGGCTGAGCTTTCTGTGACCATACATTCAGTGGCGGTTAATTCATATTAGATAGGTAGTTTCCTGTTCTGTTTTCCAGTAAGACTTTAGAAATAAGGCTCCGTGAAACTTAGCAAGTAATGGTAACTGGCCATAATGTCTAAGTAATTAAATGGAAGATTAAAAAGCAGTAATCTTCCTTCCTCTTTGTTGCTTACTATTAATGGCTTCCAATTCTGCATACTAAATGATTATTAAGGCAGTGTTCTGTTGCAGAAAATCTGTAGCATTAAAATTTGGATTTACTGAGAGCAGAGAGTAGGTTAACTTGAATGGGAAAGGCAAAACGATAACAAGTTTTAGTTTACAGGGACTTTGTCCCACTCTAAATCCAAGCAGTGCTTTTCACATACTAGTGATCATTGGTGAGGAGAAGAAAGCCTTTGTGGTGTGGGCAGTGCTTTGCAGTCAGCCCTCTGCAGATTGCCTATAAAGGTCCATGGAAAGCAGTGAGAAGAACTAGTTTCAGTGTTATTATAACTCTGCCCCACGACTACTGTCTTTCTAAAGGGGCCACATCTACCTTGGAAAGTATGGTGGGCCTAGAGATGAAAAAAGGTTGCAAACTAAGGCACTGTGAATGGCAGGAAGAAAGTATTTGGCATCCCCTCAGATATGAGAAATACCAAATGAGACATGGTGAGGATAGTCACTGCCATATAACAAGGAGCCAGTCTTTCCAACTTCATGCCTTAGAAAATCCAACTGCAATCAAAACCATGAAAACCAATCAAAAATCCAGGATTCTGCCAGTCACTAGCTATTCGGCAACCCCAAGGTCAGGCCAATGGAGTCTCCATCTCACATCATCATCTGCTCTCTTTATCCCTGTACTGCAGACAGGAAATCAAGAGACAGAGCTTGATCGTTGCAATACAGGCAAACATTTGGGCCCAGACTGCAAAGTAATTAAGTGTGCATTAAGGCCCACTCCCGTTCAGCAAAGCTCTTATGTACATGCTTAAAGTGCCACTGGAGCTAGAGGCACACAAAGAAACACTTACATTCCTTCCAGGATCAGCGCTAACTACAGTATAAATATTTAGGAATATATTTAAAGGCTCTCTGGGCTGAAGATAGCTCTGACTGCACAGGCAGGAGCTGGAAGAATTGGGATCTTGCAAATTCCTGTTGCAAACTGGGGTGCAGGGAGGCAGATAGCCTGCATGGAAAAGGGGCTTTCTGTGGCATCAGGACAAATGAAAAGAGGGTAGCCAAGGTCTGCAGAATTACAGAGTGGATATTTAAGGTTGAATTTTCACACTGAGACAGTTGCACCTCTGTTGGGGATGGTGCAGGGAAACTGAAAAAGCAGAAGGCAAAGTAATTCATAGAATCAGGATAGTTTATTCTTTTCTATCATGATGCATAGTTTTCAGCGTGGTTTCAGGGTAATATCTCCTCTATGTTTAAAAGCACACATGCACACTCATCCAATATTCTTGGTCCAAATGACAAACGATGACTTGAGCTTCTCAACAGGGAGGAGGGCCAGCTCCCTGCCCCAAAAATGAATTGTAAAGAAGAGGATGGTGCTCAGAGGAGAAAGAACACACCATGAGCTGAGGTGCAGTTGTTATTCCTGGCACGCTGAAGCTTCCATCCCAGCCAGTTGCCTGCCTTTGATGTGGGTCATTCCTCCTTTATCTAACAGCTTTCTTCCCGAGGTGCTCCAGAGCCTTTCACACTCATGGTTTTCATTCTACCTCTCAAGGTGTCCCTGCATTGTCTTCTTTGAGGGTTTTTCTCCTCCCCTCTGTAAGCCTTCATCGCCTGAGTCCCTCTCCCCGGGTCTCACTTTGTCCCTAAGTGCTTCTATCTTGACACATGCTTCAGCGACCGTTTCTGTACTGACAACTCACAGATCTCTCTCCCCAGCACTACTCATTCAGCCCATTCTCTAGCAGTCCCACCACCACCTCTCTCTGTGAATTTAAAGCCTCTTCCCAGTTTGTCCTCTCTCCTCCTGCATGCCATGATGGGATTTGTAACCAGCCTCCTCCATGTCCCAGAGGCTGTAACGTGTTCTCTCCATGCCATGCAACAACATGGGCAGGCAGAACAGGGAGCTCAGCAGGCTGTGTGTTCCTGCTTGGAACACTTGGGGAAACCTCTTGGAGAGCCTGCCTTCCTTCTTGCCAGCTTGTCCTGGCTGGTTTGCCCAGAGGAGAACTCACAAACCCTGCTTTTCAGCTAAATTGCATGCCCCTCTGAAAGAGAGACCTCTATTTAATCATTCCAGCATTGTCTAAAAACCCCAATTCCTTCAACATAGTTACAAACAGTTCCAATTATTTGTAGAAAAGCTTGAAAAGTGTTCAGTCTGTTTTATTACCCACAGAAGGTGCCAGCCTGGCAGCCACAGAGCCTTGTCCTCTATTTATCTCCAGAGCTGGACAGTACAAGCAGTACGCTCTCTCCAGAATGAGTCTCGGCTCCCATTTTGAAAGGCACGTGGTGGCCTATCATCATGGGATGACTTTGGTACTTTCTGTTCAATCGCTATTCGTCCTGTGCCAGGGACACAAGCAAAGTGTGTCAGGCTGCTGAGAGCAGCTGGGGAAGCCACAAAGGGCCTCACCACAAAAACAACTGCCCTTCCGAGAGGGCTTGGTTGGTTTGGTGTGTGTAACTGTGTCTGATGCTGTCTTTTCTCGCAAAGCCACATCTCATCCAGAGTTTGTTGTGATCCATGGGGATCTGGAACACAAGTCATAGGGGGAGCAGTTGAGGGAGATGGGATTGTTCAGTCTGGAGAAGAGGAGACCCAGGGGAGACCTTATCGCTGTCTGCAACCACCCGAATGGAGGACGTGGCAAGGTCAGGGTTGGCCTTTTCTCCCTGATAGCAGCAATAGGGCAAGAAGAAATGGCCACAAGCTGCACCAGGGGAGATTCAGGTTGAATATCAGGAACAATTTCTTCTCAGAAAGAGCAGCGAGGCAGTGGCACAGGCTGCCCAGAGAGGTGGTGGAATTATCATTCCTGGAGGTGTTCAAGAGCCGTGTGGCACTGAGGGACATGGGCAGTAGGCATGGTGTGATGGGCAGCTGCTTGGACAAGATGGTCTTAGAGGTCTTTTCCAACCTCAGTGATTCTATGGATGTGCTGCTGAATGAGCTGTGAATAATCAAATGGGGATATATGGAAGGAGCAGATCCCACACTTTCTCACTGAAGCAAAAAATGCAGTAGATTTGCATTGCAGCAAGAGCCACTCAACTCATGGTGTAGAGACATAGCTTGCAAGATCTTCGTGTTCCTCTCCCTCCTGCACCAGTTTGCAGCAAAACACACCAAACACACAGATGTGCAGTGACATTTTAAAATCATGCACTGATTTGTAAGGGTATGCAAAGAGAATATTAAGCACCTATAGCTACTGTTCGGGCCGTGTATTTTCCTTATATATACCAATATACCAATGCTAAAAATACAACGAGGCAAATTTTTCAAGCATGGCCAGTTTGGATGGGATTGTTTTTTCTTCCTAAAATGAAATGTAGCTTGGTTGAAGGTCTTGCTTCTTTGTCAATAATTAAACAGCCCTGCACTTGTTGAGGTAGCCCTGAACGTAGGCACCAGGATCAGCCAGCCTTGACCACGAGAGGATAAAACATGCTGCCCCTGTCTACAGTATGGATTTTTTTTTTTTTTTTTTTTTTAAGAAGTCCTTTTACTATTAACCCTGTCAACTCCACTGGTGAAAGAAGGCCTTTCCAGCTAATGGGACGCTTGCCCAAAGAGGCTGTGGAGTCTCATCCTTGGAGAGCTTCCAAAGCTACCTGGAGGTGGTCCAAGCACCCTGCTCTGGGTGTTCCTGCTGGAGCAGCGGTTGGACCTGATGACATCCAGATGTAGGGATCTCAGCTCACTCTGTGACCCTGTGATCCCGTGACACCAGGCAGACACGTGCACTGAAGGATTTGTTTGGATTTCATCTGCTTTGAGCAGAGTTTCATGTGAGGGTGCTTCCTAGAAACAAACCAGGCACAGCTGGTTTCTGCTCGGCCTTTGAGCAGGTAGAATTCAACTGCTGCTAGCAATGCTGGGGCAGGATTACAAAACAAAGTTAGTACAAACAAAAGGGAGGGGCTTCTCCCAGAGGTTCAGATTTGTATTTTTTCTTAGAGTGTGTTTTTGAAGCATAACAGCAAAAGATCAAATGGTGTTGCACATTTTGGGATTTCATCATATCCTTGAGGATGTTGTTGTGAAGTACCATTGAAGATGGGCATGGGAAGGTGTTGGTGAAGAAAGAAGAGAATATTTCGCCTCTGACTAAGGCCTCCACTTTAAAAAGGAAGGGAGGAATGGTGGAGGGGATGGTGGAAGGAAGAAAACAAGCAAGAAACAAAGGAAGGAAAGAAGAAAAATAAATAAAGAAGGAAATTATTGTGAGGTCTTCATCTCTGGTCTAGAGCAATCAGGGCAGAGTCTCAGTTGAAGGAATCTCTTACTGTCATCCACAATGACATTACATACTTACTTCAGAATGGGCTGCCAGTCACTGACAGGTACTGACATGGTGACTGATGCTCATGCAGATGCGAGGGGATGTCCTGCAGGATGAGGGGCAGAGTGAAGGGAGAGTTCTGACTTGATCTTCAGGCTAAGCTTTCCTTCTCCCTGCACCACTGTTCCCATTTGTTTATCCTTTTGCCCCCATTTGGCAATGTAAGGGGCTCATGTTGTGGAGAGGACTGTGTGCCAGGCAGGGAACAGAGAAACAGGAGGAGAGCTGGAATACAAGTGCCTATTATATCCCTTACTCATCGGTTGCAAGAGAGGGAGGATTCCTACAGCAGTGGGAGGCTGCAGCTCAGGGCAGGCAAGGTGAGGGACAGCCTGGTGTTAGGGCAGTGCCCTCGAGGTCCTCTTCTGTGGGTCTATGGCAGCCTCAAAAGAAGAGAAAAACACCCTCTTCTCCACAGTGTTTAGCTTTTCTATCATGCTGGTTCCCAGTTACCTGAGCACAGTCCCGTGTGTACTGTGCCCTAAGCAAGACCAGCAGGGCTGAGGAGGTTGATTCCATCTCCCCAGAGCAAATGGGAATGATGCACCGTCCAAACGCAGCTCCTCCTCAGAATGGCAAAGAATAAGAGCTGGTGCTAATAGAGACAGGTGAAAGCCAGACCTTTACCCTCTCCTTTCCTGCTTTCTATTTCTCCTCTTTATTTATGTTAATGTGTTCTGCGTTGGAGCCATAATTAAATACATATTCATATAGAACATGCACAAAGCTTCTGCCTGAACTGTGAAGCTCTCTGGAGCTTAACTGCTTGAGACTTGTCACAGGAAAACATTTCTCCCCTTGAAAAGAGGCTTCCTACAGCTGGGCTATATTATTGCCTTTTAATATTGCCGGGTCTCCCTACCCTGGGAAGGGTTTTCTGACAAACTCCTCCTGGGGATACAGCTTTTGCCAGTGTAAGTTACACCAGTTTCCGGAAGAAACTGGGGCTTTCATTGCCAGAGGTATCTCTCCGACGGTTGTAATTTGTTCCCACACTCTTTGCTATGCTGGCAAAACTTGAAAGTGCGGTTCACTGTTTTTCTCTCGGTGCCTTTTCTCCTAAGTTAGCGTTCCTATCCTTGTGCTTACCCCAGCTGTTTCCCTGGGCGCATCTGATCATCTATTGTCTTCACAATAGCTCTGAGTAATAAGAGAGGTGGGAAGATAAAGCTACTTGGAGGGTCTAATCACGTCCCGGTTCCTTGTAACGGAGTAGTGTCAAAATCTGCAGCCTGCTTCCCTGCAAAAGGGAATGCAGTGATGGAGGAAGGCAGGAAAGCAGAAACAGTGGTTGGGAGTTGATTGTAAGTATTTTCCTTGTACTGCCTGAAGAACAGAGAGGCTCTGGGGATTATGGACCAACTGTGTACTTGGTCCTTAGCTACTGAATATCACATCCTTATCCTTCCTCCCAGCAACCGCCCTCTCTGAAAGGATTGACACCCTCCTCTTTCACCCACGTATGCTTCTCCTCACTTCCTGTAGTCTGGTTCATCCCCAGGCAATTGAAGCAAGCCCTGGCAGTAGGCTAAAATCTGTGTGAGATGAGGTGATGCACTAGCCCTGCCACCCCACCAGAAATACCCTGGGGGAGATTTCCTGTGCTGAGCAATGGATCAGGCCAGGAGCTGCAGCTTTTCGTAATGCTCCCTGCATCACTCGCTGCTTGGTCCCTGCAAACCCACAATACATGGATGCTGTCAGTGCTAAAGCATCCCTATGGGCAGGCAGCTAGCATGGCAGTCAGCTTCCTCCTGGCTTTGGGCTCGGTGCTACAGGAATCAGAAGGTGTTGGAAGAAGCAGCTAAATTTCAGGGCTGGCTGATGAAAAGGGAGCAGAGTGCTTTTGGGTAACTCTAGGTGTGATATGCTTACTTTCAGAAACTGCACTGTTCCCTGAGCAAGACGGTGACAGATCAAGCCTGAGACAGTCATTTCAAGCAGGCATGTATGGGTACCACTACTGAAAGAAGTGGTCCCACATGCAAAAGAACAACCAGACTGAGTCAGAATAAAGCCAAGTGTCCTATCACTCATTGCTTCGCTAGATGCTAGCAACAGCAGCTGTGTTTTAGCAACCAGTGCACTGCTGTAGGCTGTCCTGCAGCACAGCTGCAAGGAATCCAGGCTGTCCTGTACCAAAGTCAAAAGAGTAGATTTTCTTTACACCCAGAAAGTTGGCAAGGCACCAGTCAGCACAGGATGCATGCCCAGCAAGACTGTGGGTTCCTATCATATGCCCTACATCTTTTACAGTGTAGCACAAAAGCTGAGCCGGCAGTTATTCCATGTCTGAGACAAGCTCACATGAGTTTTCTTGAGTCTGGAGAACAAGATCACTGAGAATATTTTGGAGTCCTAGCAGCAGACTAACCTAACAGCAGAGCCAGAACTTGAGCATTCTGCCCTCTTTTGAGAGTTCCCCTTTGAAAAACCCCAACAAAACCCCAAAGCCACAGCACCGGTACACAGTTGCTGTGGTAAGCAGAAGAAAGATCTCCTGCTGGCTGCCCTCTCCTACCTCTCAGCTCTCGCTTGCTGAATGCAGGAGCATGTGAGGCCACACAGTGACCTGAATGAGGGAATTAGTCTGGATTAAAATTAACCAAGGGGAAAAAAAAAAAAAAAAGGGGTATGTGTGTGTGGGATCAGTTCTCATGAGGCCAAAGAGGGAGATGACCTCAGGGTGAGAGCTGGTGGCAAGAGGGGGACAGGCTGGGACAGCTCGGTCTGCCAGGAGGTGGCTCAGTGTACGATCACCAGACTGTGGTGCCCCTGCCAGGGCCAGGCTACAGGTCTTCTGCTTCCCAGCCTTGTGCAAGCGTGTATATTGAATGGGCTTCTGCAGCTCATAAAGTGCAGAGAAGTGTCTCTGCACGAGCCAGTTTCTGCTGGGGGCTTAACACACTGAAGCACAAGCTTAATGCTCAGAAACTTTCTGATTCTGCCCCAGCTGCGGTTCCTGTGGTCTGGAAATGATCCACCTGGGCCATGCCTTTCCCTCTGGGCACTGCTGGCAGTGCAGAGCTTATGGTATGGTTCCCTGTCTGACTGGAAGAGTGGGTTACATTCAGCCTCTTCAGGATATCTTTAGCTGAGGTGACATCAAGGTGGCACCAAGGACCGCACGGGGTCAGGCTGGAGGGGCTATGAGTACCCTGATATAGCTGTAGGCGTCACTGTTCATTGTGAGGGAGTTGAACCAGACTGCCTTTGGGGGTCCCTTCCAACTCAAATCATTCAATGATTCTAGGAAATAACACAGGATAGGGCAAAAATACTGCCTGGTATTTACCCCACCTCCTTTTGTTAGGCACTGTAGACATCCACAAGGAAGCTCCAGTGTATTTCATTGCCACATGGGTGTCTTGTAATCAGCCCACACTGTCCTGGTGGTCTCTTACCATGCTGAGCACATTGCTGTCCCTTAAATAATGCTAAAAATAAGTAGCGATTATTATTAATTCCTAGGTTTGTTGCTTCACTGGCTCAGGTAGATAACAGTGGTTATTGGTGAGTCTGAAGTCCTGCTGAGAACATTCCGTGTGGAATTCAGTACGAAATGAATTTCCTTTGAAGGAAAAGAAGGATAATCAATGACTCACATCAATGGCTGGGGATGGGAGCATCCCACCTACAAAACGATCGTGCCCTTCAAGAAGCTTCAAACACTGTTAAAATCAGAAGTGAGGGGAACTAACCCTTCCTCTGCCCCCTCCACTCCACAGTCAGAGGAGGAATCGAACGCTGCAGCTCCTGATGTCAGAATTACCTCTGGCGGGAAAAAACACCTTGGGACCCAGGAGGGACTTAAGGACAACCAAGGAAATGCAGAGTGCAGCAGTGGTAAATCTTTGCATGAATAAGTAAACAAGTCTTGTTAGAGTGCCTGGAAGATGCTCTCAAAGAAGTTTCCAAAACCAAAAAAGTCCACGTTGCTCCCACCTTACACGTTTCACTTTGCTCTCTGTTGCTCGCAGACAGTAGCAGAAGCCCCCCTCCTTTGATTTACAATTAAATTAAGAATTACTTTGGTAAAAAGCAGCGCTTTTCCCCGCCTGCTTTGTTTTGTGCCTCCAGGCTGTGCAGACCCCTATGGCTTGCTGTGCAAGAGTCAGCGTCACACGGCTCGCGAGGAGCTGCAGGAACTGAAACCCGTTCTATGATTTATGGCACTAATAAGGCTCAACTGCCATTTCTTGTGGTTTCCTCCCAAGTTGTCTTTGATAATTTCTACTTGCATCGTGTTTATTGTTGCTGCTGCTAGGGTTCAGTTGGCAGGTAACTGCTGCACCGTTTCGCAGGGTCGGCTCTTTTTGGCTCTCTCTCTTGGTTGTTATTAATAAACATTTCTGTCTGGGGAGTGTCAGAAAGGGCAGGGACGCACTGGCCCCCGCTTCACCCCATCCTGCCTGGTGCTGCCGGAGCAATGAACTTCCAGGTCTGGCACTGGGAGCCCTCACACTGCACAGAGCAAGTCCCGGTGGTGGAGCTGGTGCCTTTTGGTGGCAGAACACAGTCGGAGCCAAGAGGTTGAGGTCAAGAACCTACTGTGGCTGGGGAGAAAGAAGTGTGTTTGGGGATTGGAAGCGGAGGGACTTCACAGGGAACACCCAGAGTACATGCACACTGTGTCCCGTGCAGCCTGTCGGCTGAGTGAGACATTCCGTCTGTTCCCTCCAGTTTCTGTTTTTTTCCTGAGCTCACTTTTGGATGGCTCTCGGCCTCCTTTCATAAACTTGGCTGGAGCAGTCTCTGTGAAAACAATGAAACATTAGCACCCAAGGAGACTCCTCGCTGCCATTCACAGCTCTGCTTTGATGATTTGCCTGGTAGCATGTGTGTGGAGGACTACAGGCGACGTCATGAAGGTGCTGCTGAAGGGAGGCTGTGCCATTTTCTTTCTTCCTGCACGAGATCAGCAGCCCCTGGCTGGCTGCAGCTGTACAGATCACAGCACAGATGGGTCTTGGTTTCACCTGCTCCATCCCAAGCTGCACACTGCAAGAGGGCATTGGTGGAGGTGGGATTACAGCAGCCTGACAGACCACACTGGTTGAAGTTCCAGTGCTGGGGAAGAAAAATGGCTGCTCACTCTTCTCTGCCTGGATCCATGGGTCTGTAAGGGCTGGGCAACAGCACTTGAGGGTCATTGGTAGGCTTGCAAGTGGAGGCAGTGGGCATAGAGATGAGTGCCCAGCTCCCTCTTGTTTCACACCTGCCCAGACCTTTATAGAAGTTGAAGCAGCAGGTGACAAGTAACAGTTGGCCTCTCATTTGCACCTGGGCCACAATCCCTTTCCTTGCTAGCCTATTCCATCACCAGGACTGCTTCTGTTGCTAACTATGCAGCAAATTGAGGGCCACTGTGTTTTGCCTGGAGGGCCTTCTGCTTCAGATTTATCTGAGAGAGGAGTTTCAATCGAGGCTTGGCCTCCCTAATGGCAGAGCACCTGAGAATTGGCCCTGCCTCATGCCAAGAAGAAGACAAAACCTCAGAGGAAAAGAAAACTAAAGGTGTTGAAATATGAAAGCAGCAACAGAAGTTTCACAATGGAGCTTACCTTATCAGAGTGAGCTGCATAAATCTGCTTTCCGGAGCCTATAATATTTCATGGGTTTGAAAAGCTGGTAGGAACCCAGCTTCTTTCTCTTTCCATGGCCTGATTTCTCAAGACAGGACAGTAACTTCTATTGGAGCTTTCCTAAGGAGGCATGCATAGCCCTTGGCCAGCGGTGAGCCCCAGATCCTCTGCCACAAAACCTCACTGCTCCCCAGAGCTACCTCCAGAGGCAGGTCTGGCTGTGGCCATCACTTTGCATTGAGCCATGGCTGAAATGCCATGGCTTAGCCAAATCAATGACTCCAAGATCAAGTGCTTCCAATACCAAGGCAGTTAGATCCATCTGCTGCTTTTTGGAAAGCAGTAAATTATTGCTTCATCCCCTGCTGCACACATACACACACAAACACCCACAGACTTCACAGTCTGAAGATCTGCTGTCTTTCTTGCTAGAAGGGCAATTTCTACTTTCATTTTCTTTGCTCATTTGCCAGTAAAACCAGTTCTTCTCTTACGTGAGGTTTTGAAATAATTCTTATAGGCAGGCAAGAGGACCTGTACTTAAAATATCTCAAATTTTTACAGAACTGTACAGGGGGTTTGTTCTGCTATCCCACTGAAGACGAAGTGTGGCAACCAAGGCCATGCAAGAGGTCAGCATCAGGATCAATGCTTGTGGCCCTCTGACTTGTCTTCCAGATCGCTGAGGAGGCTCCAAGCTGCAATGGTGTTGTGAGAACCAGAAAAAAAAGATAAAACACAAAAGTGCAAGTCTCTTTACACCAAAGAAATTATTATTATTATTATTATTATTATTTTAAGTTTTTTCTCTCTCCTCCTTATAGACCTTTCCCACTTTGTTGCTGAAGAAGCAGGAATAAGAAAGGGGAGGATAAAGAAGGCATTAGGAAATCCAAGTGGAAATGAAAATAAAAAATGGGTAGGATTCAGCTGCCTAACCGTAGGCAAGAAGAGATATATGAGATACTTCAGGATTCCCTTCAGCGGCAGCTTTACAAAGGCATGGTATCTGTTATGTCCTCTGTCATGTCCGCAGCTGTGTGCAGATGCTGTGGATGCTCCAGCACATCTAGCAGGCTGCAGGCACCCTGGTTTGAGCAGCAAAACCATCTTGGAATAAAACAGAAAATTTCTAACATGCACGGAGTTTTAAGGACTCAGAAAACCAGCGACATATTTTGAAGGACTGAAAAATAGCATTCTCTCTTGTGCAAGTTTGTGTAAATCTCCTTGGAATCAGTGTCAAGGCAGTAACACGTGGTGTGCCAGCCCAATTGTATTTGCTGCTGTCTTCCATATATGTGCCATCAGCTGACAGGCATACACAGAATAGGGGTTTCCATAAGCTGCTCTTTTTAATGTAGAATTCCTTCTTAGTGTGTTGAACTCATTTCTGCCTTCAGCTGGTAAGGTGTTAAGTACAGGATCCTGGCCTTTCTGTGGCTTGCCCTCTCTCTCCTATTATACACATGCTCATGTGTATATGAAGTTTATAACTCATTCTAGAGTTGTGTGAAAAGCATACTTGGTGATGCTCATGACAAGATATTCACTGTTTGCCTGAAAATCTCATAAATAAGCATTTACCATCAACCCAATCTAATCTAATCATAATCAATACCAATACTGTGAGATCTTGTAAAACATGACCTGCATGGCAAGTTCTGCCACTTGCTAATTATGCCCTTGGAGGCAGCAGTCAATAGCTCCCAAGGGTTAGATGGTTCCTACTTAGTCAGGTGTTTTCAGAGAGTACCACTGACATTCACTAAGGACTTCCACAACCACAAAAAAACTTTGTATTATGGCGTACAAAATAAAACGTCTTTGAAAGATAGCGAGTATTTGGAGGGTTGTTTTAAAATGATAGGGAAACTGGCCATAGAGCCATGCAGAGCAGGCCTATAAGTAACCGACGGTGTTTTTGGAAAAAAAAAGAAAAAGAAAAAAAGAGTGTTTTGTCTAACCCAAAACCAGGATAGCAGCCTGAACTAGCACATAAGTGACCCTAAATACAACTTGTAGATAAATTCTCCAAATCTTTGGCTTGGGTGCTCCAGTGTGGTTATTCAGAAATTCTTCCAGCATCTGGTAGATGAGATCCTGTCCAAATGGGTAAATCTGATGGCGTTCAAGGCAGATAATCTTGTTCTTTCCTCTACATTTACTATGAACACATTTGTGGCAAGAGTAATTCATGAAATACAAACATTTGAAAGGAAAAAGGATAGCAGAAAACACGCTTACTATCTTTTCTTCTCCCGGAGACTCACATACACGGAAACTTGTTTCTGATTTTGTTTCAAGCTGATTGACATAAGCAAACAAGTCCTCTGGGGGAAAACACACACACACAGACAAATGTTGTATTTTTGTGCCAGTTTGCCATCTGTGATGATTAGTTCAGAAGAGCAAAAGAGTAAGTTGAATGGCTTGTCTACACCATGTAGCCATCCCAATATCCAGGTTTCAACGCTGCCCACTGACTGTGAGTGATTTATTTGTTTTTCTATGTTGTATGAAGGAGAGGGCCCTGTGAATACAGACCAAGACTGTTGGCGCCCTGCACTGTGATCCTTAGTGACCTGCTGGAGTTCCTAAGAGGCCCAAGCAGTGACCACATGCCACAACCTGCTGGAGGGGCAGGTCCTGGCTCCACACTTCACATGAGATAAAATGTAAGCTCATGCCAACCTCTGAGCAAAAGCAAACAGATGCAGCACATCAGCCAGGTGGATAGTCCTATGCTAATTGCTTTGTTTGCATATCAGCTTATGTTCTCTGTGTCACACTAAAAGAACTTAGGAAACGTGCGCCACTGTGGTTGGAGACTGTTGTCTCTCAGCAAAGATGTGAGAAACGTATGGTCATGTATGGCAAAAGCAAAATGAAATGGGTCAGTTCCTTTCACGTCTGAAACTCATCTTGCTTTGCAGTACAAGAAACTGAGAGTTTACATGTGTCCAGTGACTGTGTCTCAACTAAAAGACAATTCTCTGCTGAGAAGCGGTAACGTTTCCAGCCATTCTAATGTGGTTATAAGGATAAGTCTGGTCATGCCCTCACATGTCTCTCCTTGCTTTATCCAGTTAAGGCAGTGCCCCTTTCAGAACGAAGGCAAGCAATGTGACATTTCAGGTACTACAGCAATCTTAATTGCAAGTCATTCTAGTAGCGGAGGTGACTAATGTAATAAATACGCACACATGCATTGATACAGACAGCACTCATTGCAAAAATGACTGCCAGTCATTTCTCTAACCAGAATGTACTATGATGTGTACTCTGCTGTTGAAGTTTTAGCGGTGCCTCTGAATGCCATACAGCTGGGCCCCACTCTTAAAAATAGCAGCAAGGTATGAATAAGTGCTGTTTGGTTCAGCAGGAAAGAAGAAAACATCACCACAGTAGGAACAGATGAGTCTGGTTAGGTTTTATTTCTCTTGCTGAAAAACAGCAAAGAAATAGCCATATTTAATAATGAAAATTGCATTTAATTCAAAGCGAAACATTCATGCACCCAAAAGAGAAGTGAGAAGAAGGGATCCCATTCACAGGGGGATTGTGGAACTGAGAGGCTGTGCCTCTAGTCCAGTGGTCTGGCCCACAAGGCACAGCCCTGTTCAGTTCTGGGGAAGGAGTGGGCTCAATGAGTGAAAGATGCCAACATGACCCAGACGCTCTGCAACATTAAGCACTTAAAAAGGTTTGGGGTTTTGAATACGGAGACCTTGGCCTACTTGGTTACCATGGCAAACAATCACTGATAGAAGTCTTCTAACCTTTAATTAAAGATACACACAAAAAAAGAGAAAAAACAGTTTAAGCACTTGAAAAATAAGACTTTATGCTTTAAAAGTGTACATTATTCCTCTTCCTTTAGCTGTCAACAGTTTTTGTAGCAGTGCTTACCTTCCTTTATTTAAGTGCAGAGCAGCACTCATTGTTTTTGGGGAAAGAGAGACACTCACTGAGATAGACTGAATCTGTTGTTGATACTCATTTTGGGATTCCGCTCTGCTCACTTGTAGACACACGTATACAGGCGGGGAGAGAAAGAGAGAGCAAAGACAAAAATTATTACTTCCTCTTCAGGTGTTGACTTTTACTTGCAGCCTCACTGCTAGAAAAAGACAAGCACAACACATGGACTTATCAGCCCCTCTCTGATCAGGGGGATTTATACCAGTGTCTGTCTCATTTAGACACTGCTTTTAGTTGTCTCCTTGATTGCAGTTCACAGCTGTGTTGTACAACCTGTTCCTTCCTATCTAGGATAGTTCGATTAAAAGGAAAATAAAAGAAAGAAAAGGCAGAGAAGCATGTGAAAAGGCTACAGAGCTACTGACAGAAGGGTGACTTCAGGACCCCAAGTCTTCCCTTCCAAGTGGGGTTCCAGGACTGTGCTGAAATTGGTGGATATAGTGATGACTTCCTTGTATCTCCTCACCAGAAACTTACCAGAAGATCTGACCAGATCAAGTAAGTAAACAGTTTAGACATAAGGAAAAACTTTATCTCTCAGAGAGTGGTCAGACACTGGAATGGCTGCCCAGGGAGGTGGTGCAGTCATTGTCCCTGGCAGTGTTCAAGAGGGGTCTGGATGAGGAGCTGTGAGATATGGTTTAGTGCTTGTGGTAGCAATGGTTATGGGAGGGCGGTTGGACTAGATGGTCTTGTAGGTCTTTTCCAACCTTGTGATTCTATGATTCTGTAATTCTATGAAGTTGATAATGACAACTGTCAGCATTTCTCCTTTTTGTCCACCTATCCTAGGATCAGTATCAAAATGGATGTACCCTAGAGGATGATGTACATGTCACCAGTCATCAGTTGGCTTTAGCTCCTGGCACATGAGTTTTGGTCCATTGATTTTGGCATTTATCTTGTACATCAGGCCTGACCTCAGCACAGTTCTCGGTTAATATTAGGAAGACTTTCTGATTGAACTAATTTGGTGTTCCTATCTTTAACTTATGCTGACTTCTCCAAGTAATTTTCTACAGCAGACTGAGCTGCACTTTCTTACCTCTGTGAACTTTAGCACATGGGTTTGCCTGATGTGCTCATGTGGGGTGTACAATGCCCTCTTCTACTTCCCTGTCTACCTTTCTTCTTTTCTAGGAGAATGCCACAGTCACGAGAGCAGGGGTACCCTGGGAGAGGCTCTGCCAATGGCACTTTCATATTCCTTAATAGTGCAATACTCATTAGCACAAAATGGGGAAGCCGGGTGAATCATGTCCACGAGTGTCTCTACTAGGGTCTGGAAAGACCTTCTGCACAGATCAGGACAAATCAGTGGTGAGGAGTAAGAACAACCCACCTTAGTATGCAGCACAGCACAACCTTATGGTATTCTCTTGGGAGATAAGTGATGCTGGTTCTAGTTCCCCCAGGCAGAGGAGGAAATTAAACCCAGAACTCCCACATCCTTTATGAGTGAATAAAAAGTGGCTCTCTTCCTCTCAGCTTTGTGAATATAATCATGATATTTTTTTTCCGGGGAAGCAATTTGGTAAGTCCACACTGAATTCAACAATCATTTTGGGACAATGGGGAAAAAAAAAAATTCAATGGAAAAAAAAAACCACATTCTCTTGACTGTAGTGACAGTAGAACAACCAGACAGACCCCATCACTCTGCCACTTTATATCCAGCAGCTGTGGGACAGGTGACTCTCATACTTGCAGACAGCGGAGGAACTTATCTGGCAATGTGAAATCTTGCTAGGAAAAAAGGGTTGTGCGGGAGTAATGAAATCCCCTGGGAATGGCAGATGAAACCTGAGCACCGGTGGGACTGCCTTGAGTTCTGACGCAATTACCACAGTGCATAAGAAAAAGCTGCAAAGAACAGACCCACTCTGAGGGCTGAGATGTGACCAGTGTCCCAGTTATTATTAGCTACTAAAGGTCTGAAAAGGTTCAAACTCCATCTTTGTAGGAATTCAAAGAGAGTGATGTATGAGGCCTTGCTGACAGCTTCCAGACTGAAAAAGAAAGCAGAGGGAAAAGGGGCATTTCCCTGACCTTCCTCGGTGATTGCTCAGAACTGTGTCTACTGATGGCCGTGTCCAACACTGACAAGAAGAGCCAAGAGAAGTAAAAATCTGAGGAGTGAGATGTTCTGCTAGCACAGAAAAGCCAGCTGGAGAAACAAAAACAAATGTCACACAGCTGTGAGTGGGAGAAATGCTATTGTTTCCCTGGTAGCCCGTCCTTCTAGTCTTCTGAGAGAAGGGGGTGAGTGTGTGTTTGTGTATGTGAGTATGCTGGGAATAAGTAATCAAGGAAACATTCAAGGAGCGGGCAGCGTCCTGAGCATCGTGGTGAGCAAGTGCGTGGCAAACAGTGTCAGCTGCTGGTTATTGCTCCACCCTGCATTTCCCCTCATCTGCAGGAATGCTCTCGCAGACGTGCCTCCTCCTTGCTGCGCAGCATTCAGGGCTGCGGATGACAAACTGGTGACCTCAGCAAGAGGCAAAACCGGAGCTGCAGGTGCGTGCTTGCTGCCTGCTCTGCAGAGGCAGGATGAAGCGGTGGAGATGCTGCTCAAATTTAGAACATCAGATCATGCAGCTGGCCGGTTTCCTGTGTGTTTAGACAGGAACAGAGGAGCCACATGCCCTCTTCAGGCAAACTGAAAGGGCATAGGGTAAAGATGGGCACGAATCCATCCTCAGTAAAGTTACTTTATTAGCAGTGGCCTTATATTGCTGTGCACGTTTTGATTCCCACCCCTATCTAGAGAGGAGCTGAGAATTTTTTTCCAGGGTAGCAATGTGGAATTGGAATAAGGGCTGTCTGGAAACATGTAGAGCCTTGACTGGTTGATGGATGCCATCAGTGGGGTCACTGAAGTGTATGTGATCAACAGGAAGCAAGGATGCAGATACCAGCCTATGCAGATGAGATGGCATGGGAGAGTACAGGGGGAATAAGCCTGCTTTACAACTAGTGTGACCATGTGAGCGCAGGCTCCTCTGATCTGCTACTGGAGCTGGTTCTCAATGCCATGCTGCTTCCCAGCTCCTTTTTTTGTGGAAGGGAGGGATGGCATCAGATGAGATGCACGGAGAATTAGATTGCAGATGGCCAGGCCGTATGCAAGAGTGCATATCTGCCTGTGGGGAAGAAAGGTGGCCCTTAGCAAAGGGTAGTGGATTCACACCTCCCTCCAGCCAACGTGAGCTTGTGTACACACCTATACACATATGTATGCTTTCACAGTCTGGTGTACTGAACAGCAGCAGAATAAAAAGGCTTGCCTGGCCCCAGTGGCCATGAAATGGAATTGCTACTGTACTGACTAACATGGGCAGCAGCAGAGCTTTTCTTTATAGTGTCTGTTCTTAGTGCTGTGCACTGGGTGCAGTCAGTGTTTGGGTAGAGAAGAAGCAGAGAGTCATCAAAATTGCCTGTCTGATCAACTTGACATCAGATTTGTGCAGGCAGAGCATGTTGATACCTGGTGAGCTCAGAGCTCCTTACCTTCTCTGTGGACTCTGTCTCTGTCTCCGTCACTGACTGGTTTTTCTGCTGCCAGGCTGGGACTCAGGACAAAAAATAACATCTTGTGCCATCAGGCTGAACATCAACACCTTAAAGCCCTTTGAGTCCAGATGAAGGGCAGCAAGAGTGTTGATGTCCTCAAACAGCAAACTACCACACCGTGAGAGGAAATGTACAGACTACAAACACAGCCCTAGAGCCTGCAGCATAATCCCTTTGATCAGCAAGACTGGGGTTACTGTAGGGTCAGGGTTGACACAAAACCAACCAATCAAGCAAGACCACCTACGTATTCAAATTAACCTTTTTCTTTGCGGCAATACAATTTTCTTTAAGGACTATTTTCTGTTTTTGCATGGAGCTCTTTGCCACTCTGTTTGCCTCTCTGCATCATTGCTGTGATAGATACAGTCATTGTTATTCAGGTACTTAGACTGGTAATGCTGCAGATGGGCAGTAAGGGAAGTTGGCACAGGTTTTGTTTTAAAATAATCTTTTGAACTCAAGGAACTTTCTGATAATCACTGTGTACTTGAATTAAAAAAAAAAAAAAAAATCAAAGAAACCAAACCCCATGTCTTTAAATCTTACATGTCATTTAAAAAATGCACAAATATTCTTTCATTTCTTTTTTTGCAGAGGGGTAGCAGAATCAATTTGCCATGGTTATGCCTCCTGCCAATTGTTTAGAATTTCCAGGATTTAATCTTTCATCCATGTGTGTATCCACTATTTACCTTTGAATGAGATAATGCATAATGCATTGGGCTTTATGGAAACAAACCATGAAAAACCACTTTTTTTGAAGAAGAGAAAATTGCGCTCTCCCTCTATGGCCTAGAAAGATTAGTGCTGATGTTACAACAACAGTGAAGGCACAGGAATGGACAGGTTAACTTTGTGTGAGCTCAGAAGATGTCAAATGTGAGGGCATGCACATACAATGCAGTGCTCCTGGATCCTCCCTCTACTTGAGGATTAATGCTGGCAAAGTAGCATCAGTGCTGTAACACGAGCACACGTGGAATGTTCACCATCTTCAGCCCCTGGATGGGGCTTGATCTTTGCTAGCGCTTAGCAATCTCAGGGAGGCTTAGAAATTGTATAGCAATACAGTCAATGTGTAGAAGGAAAGTGCAGAAGGCTGTAAATACTTAGCACCTGCTATCAGAAAAAAGGCCAAGGGCTCTGTTGGGTAATGGGAGATCATAAAATGGATTTTTGAACGATAAGTAGCACCTGATCACTCGATGGGTGTTCTCTGATGTGATTATCCATGCTGCTTTGTGCCGTACCTAGAGCTGAGAATTAAGTAACTGAAATGTATGCTGGATTTTTTTTTTTTTTCTTTGTGAAGAAGAGGTAGCAGTAGCTTTGATGTAAATCAGGCACGATGCTATCTCATGCTCTAGGTGCTGGGTCTGTTTGCAACCGTTAGTAGAGAGAAAGCAATGCTTTGACGTGCCTCTCCCTCTCTCTGCTTCACACGCATAGACGTACATCTAGGGAGCCTCAAAGAGTCAGAATCAGCAGAGGTCTTTTAAGAGGTTTTCCTGTCTAAGGAGAGGTGGGTGTAAGCAGTAGATGGCCTTTTATGGGGAATTTTGTCTCAGCTTTCTTCTCATGCTTAGACTTCACTTTTTTTTTCCTACTGTCAGGTGTTTCTTCCCAAAAGCTCTCACTGGTCAGAGCTGGCATTAGGCTCCTCCTGAAGCACACCCACAGTGGAACAACTCACTTCTGGCCTATCTGATGGTATCTGGCTAACTGTGACGGAGCCATAAATGAAAAGCAAAGAGGTCAAGGGCGTGGAATTCAGATTGGATCGAACTCCAACACGCTATGCTGTACCAGGAGATGGAAAAATTGGCCATGGCTTGCTAAACTAGTTCTCCTCCTCTTAGTCTGTGGTTAATCCAATGTCCTTCCTTTATAGAGATGCCAGAGAGGCAGATAGAGCACCAGGAAGCTTAAAAATTTGCTTCGGTCTCTCATTGCCTTATTTGGAAAAGAAACTTGTAATGTGAGGAACGCTGCACACCTAAGGAGGGCTCCCTTACAGTTGTCCTGTGGGATAAAAGACCAGGTTGTGCTACATTCTGCCGGAAAGGCTCTTCCTTTATTTTTGAAAACTAAATCTCTGTGTCTTCTCTTCTAGGTACAAATGAGGGGGAATTGTTATAGTCGCTGTGGGAACATAAATGGAGAACCAGCCTAAGAGTGAAGAGACCGAGAACAACAGAATGAATTGATCACACTGTACCATGAAGCAGATGGTCCTGATGAGGTGCATCTTCCACACATCTTCCACTGAGAAATCATTCAGCAGTACAAGAATGCTCTATTTGATGCCACCTCATCATTCAAAATCAACAATTTGTCTTTCAAAACAGCTTTTTATATAAGGAAAGGCCAGATGTGAGTTTTATCCAGGAAAGTCATCTTGAACTTCTCCTCGCAGAATTGTAGCAGGTAGCTGCTTCTCTTCTAATCCATCTGACTGGGGAAGAGATGGGAACACTAAGCTGGATCTGAGCTGCACACAGAGGAGCTCCTGTATCTGCACACAGCCCTTCTGATTCCACAGGGGATCTATACAGGCCCCACAGGCTTGCCTTGACTTGGGCTTGAGAAATCTGAGTGTATTAGCCTCAAATAAAGGAGAGTAATTTCTACAGGGAGAGCAATCAGTGAGAGAGCGCTAAAGGGAAATACAGATCTCTGATTCTGGCAGGAGATGAGAGTAACCTCCTAGAAAGGTCTCCCGGCAGAAGGCAGTTTTAAAAATGACCTTGAAGAAAGATACAGCAATTTAATTTGACTCTGATGAGGGTTTTTGCAGAGCCTCTTGCAATTTTATGCATGTTGGCTGGACAACCCTGCCCTGACAAATGCCCTAGACTGTGCAGAGAGCTTCTGACTCTTCCATTGGACTTGAGAAGGATTTAAAAAAGGATATGCCTCTTGAAAGACAGGATAAATTGTGGCCCATGGAGAGGAAGGCTGGCAAGGCATCTCTATAATGCTTGTAAGCTGGCAGCTATAGGCCCTTATAGAACAGGGATTGGTGAATGAGTGGAAGAGTGAATTTGATGAGCGGAAGAAAATTTTATGGAGAAATCTTAACAATGCTGGACAGAAGATTAGCAGCTGGAGTGCTTTCATGCCCAGCACAGGTCTAGAGAATGTTTTCAATGGACCAAGTTCAGCCAATTCCAGACATTCATCATTCTCCCTTAATCACCTTGTCAAGGTGACCAAGTAGATTTGTCCAGCCCTTCTTCTGCCAGGTGCACTGTTAAACATCACATTTGAGACACTACATGCGACTTTCTGAAACAGAGGAAAGGTGGAATACAGCGGTGTTCAGAACTCACAGATAGCCACAAACCAAAGAGACCAGCTTAGATGCAGGCTTAGCTAGAAGAGTACTTTCTACTATCCTCTTTTTCCCTGTCTGTATGCACTGGCTACATTGCTGGGAGCCAACATCTGCCCTACAAGTGGACAACAGTGTCTCAGTGCAGCTTTGCTATGTACTATTTACGTACTCATTCTTCCCTTGCTGCTCGGGAGTGGGAAAACATATCCCAGGGGTCAGAGCCTGGGGCAAGTAGGAAATAAGACTGTTCTGTAGTCTTGAAAAGAGAATGTTAGGGTGGAACCCCTCCGTCCTACTGTCACCTTGCACAACTAGACAACAACTGTGATGTCTGGTCTCAGTCAAAAATGATTAATGAACGATGTGTGTTTGTCCCGAGCAGGTGATTGTGGTAAGTGTGCTGGCTAATGTTTGGAGCGAAATAAAATACAGCATGTAACAGACAGAGGCACTTGCACTGAAGATGAGTCACACTGCATCACTTTTTTTTTTTTTACTTTTTTATTTTCAGGGGAAGAAGGATTTGACCCTCACTAAGTGAAGGAGTTGCTGACTTAGTCAAGACAAGAATGGGATGCGACCCTTTGGTGGAGTGCATTGACATTTGCATCTCTGAGTGAGAATGCTTGTTTTCATTGGAGGAACATCAAGACTGCCTTTTGAAACATTTAAGGTAATTAAACTTTTGGAGAAGAAGTGAATGCATTTTGATGGAAAGCTTTGAGTCTCTCTGGACCTACCAGAATGGCTACAGAAAGACTGGAGCCTTTCCGTGGGTGCATCTTTTAAACTGTGTGGTTTGTTTCAGGAGTTGCATATTAATATTTACATTTGTATTTTATTTTCACCTGACATAAGAGTGATTTCAAGGTAAATGGCTAAGAGCAAAATGTTGTTGATCTAAAATTAAGAGACCGTATCCTTCTAAAGCAGGCTAGCTCAGGTTGAGAGTATCAGAAGGGTCTGGAGAGGATGATATCTTTTCCACTGACTAGCACAGGCTAGGGGACCAGTCTGACCTACAGCAAATAAGAAAAAGGCACTCTTGAATGCTGAATTCTCACAAGAATTTTGCACATGACAGCAAAAAGCAAGCTTTTGCCCCAGAAGTATACCCTTTCTCTCCATCCTCTGAAGCCCCTTGGGACTGCAGTATGGATTGCTGGTGGCCAGTAGTTTGCACATGGACTAAACTGTGTTAGGCAAAGGAATGAGAATAGTGTCAGAGTTGTGCAGAAGAATCCTTATGTCTCCAGACATAAGCTCAACCCATATCTATTCATGGATTTAGAAGCACTGTAGAAAAGTGTTACTCAGGCAGAGTCTAAAGGCAGTAAAAGCTAATAGTAGGACACAATGGAGAATTTGATTCTTTAGTAATGTCAAGACAAATATGTATTCTTCCTCCAAGGAAAATAAAACAAATGCTCTCTTTTTATAAAGGATGTGACAATCCTAAGCAATTGTGCAACCCTATGCAATACATGCTCCAAACTGAGGTCCATGTGCTTCCACATATCTGCTTCTTTACTTCCATATGATACAGAAGCTTGCAGATAGATGTTATGCATTTAAGATTGGGCAGGATCTGTGCCCCTACCTGGAGATCTTTCTTGCTGTAACCCTGTTGTAGTGAAGTACTCCTGTAAACTGATGCCACAGCAGACATGGGGGGCATCTGTGGGCAGACATGCAAAAATTGCTCACATGGGTGGCCAGTTAAGTCACTTCTTTGCTAATGTAGATAGGCCAAAGCTCATTTGGACCATATCTATTCTGCATAACTTCACAAAATTTGCTTTTATTTGAATCCCAGGTTATCAAGTTGCATTAACCTCAATGAAAGCAGGAATCCTAAGGAGAAGCTACAGGTACAGGGCTGTTCTAAAAGCTGAGGCACACTATCCTGCCTGTGTCTCCATCTGGTTGGCAAAGAATTTAAAACAATATCAGGTGTTCAGCTTAAACCCATCTGGCCTTGGGCAACAAGTGGTACTGACAGCATCAGATCTCCATTAGGGGGGCAACTCTGCAGCATTACTCACAGGAGCTACAGCCCTGCTAGTTGGGGTCAGCAGTATTGTTTGCAAGGTGTCCCGAGTGCACATGCTGCTTTTGGATAAAATGCAACTGGGACTGTGATTCACTAGCTGCCTGTAACACAGCTGGATATGTCATAGAATCATGGAATGATTAAGGTTGGAAAAGATCATCTAGTCCAACCCATCAACACCGTGTCTTTATCTGGAAGCCTCTATCAGCCAAACTGTCTTTCCTTACCTCTTGCAAGGGCTGGCCTCCTCTTCCGTGCAGGCCCTGACACAGCTGAGGAAGCTGCTTTCAGGACTGCAGCACAGCAGTATTGTTCTTCTGCCCCACATCTGTAGCATAGATCTCAGGTCTGTCTTGAGCAGGCAAAAGGAAAAATGCCTTATAATTTCCCTAATGATCTGAAGCTAAACACAAACTCTTTGACAAAGATGCTAATGTAAATGGGGCCTTAGCTTCTCTTTGAAACGGTTTGCAAAACTGCCTTGTACAAACCAGCTTCAAAGAACAGTTGAGCCCTGCCTCTGGTAGCCGAGTGAAACTGCTATTGCCTCTCAGGTTAAAAAAAAAAAGGTTTTTGGGGAAAATTTTTTGTTTTTTTTTTTTTTTTTTTTTTAATTGAAAACAGTTTCTGAGGCCAACACAGACAGATCCCCCCAGGGTTGAAATCAGCTCTATGTTTCTCAAAACAGAGCGAAAATAAGATGGGTGTTCCAGCCGACTAAAGTTTTCAGATTTTAATTAACTGGCAATGAGCCATAGAAGACACGAGGTGATGCACCGTGCTGGGCCAGCTCCGTGTGGGGAAGCCAGGCTGTGCCTGTGCAGTGCCCTGTATCTGCTAGTAACTCCTGCCTCTGGGGATTCCAAAGGATGCTGGGCCACCCTCCTGCTGTGAACAGCTCATGGGCCTCATTCAGGACAGCTGAAGCTGGGCTGAGGTCTTTCACTCCTCAGTCCGCGATCCCAGGCTTTGCAGCAGCAGAAGGCAATGCACTTTGCCTTCTTGTGGAAGGCAGTAGCTGGTAGACGTGCTGAATCTTCTCGCCTGCTGTAAAATGGTGTGCGAGAGGACGTACACCTCAGTGCTACCCTCCTTAATAGCATCTTTTAGATCAGCGACCTTCCCTCTGCCCTAGTGCTCCTTTGTCCCTTTTTAAGGACAAAAGAAGAAAAGGAAGGCAGCTCGCATTCTGATGCTGGGTCAGTGGATGCAGGATGATTCAAATTCAGCACCTTCCTCCAAGCTACGTAGTACCCAAGGGACAGTATCTTACTCTGCTCCTTTCTATCACTCTGTGCACTTGTAGGGGCTTATGGTATTACTGCAAAACACTCCGGACATGCACAGCATGAAGAAGCAAGTTGGAAGGTACATTTAGATGCACCAGACTCAAATCAGATAAACTCGCAGGATTCACGTGGCCTCTGACACCAGGTGATTGCAAATGGTAATAAACACAATCCAAATTTAGGTTTGCACACGCTTTCCTAAAAATATGGAATGCAAATGGTTGGAAATAACTGTGTTGTAACAGACTAAGTGGTTAGAGAAGTTTGTTAATTCAGACATAAACCTGTTAGCATAAAATATTGCCAGAGGTCTGAAATGGCCTCAGACAGTTTACATTTTTCATGACTGCTAGAGACAACTAACCCTTTCTCTCCCTAAGGATAATATTGCTTCTCCACGAGGCAACCCAAAAGCCAGTCTCTTTGTACACAAGAGAAATGCCTCTAATCTAGACTTTATTAGACCGATCATTATATAATGGCTTTAGAAACTCTGGACAAAACAGAGTAGTGGGTTCAGCCGACGGTAATGTCAGACTGCTGTCAATAATCCCTAGCAGATGCAAACGTGTGACCCTTTTTCCCATAATTGTTGAATATTTATTTTTATCTTATAATGTTAATAAGGTTTATTGTGCTGCAAAGAGAGCTGATATCACATGACCTTCATCTTCCTGACTCACAACAAAACCAGAAACATTACACTGCCTGTCACGTCCTGTTGTTTAATGATAATGTGTAGGTTAGTTGCTTTTCTTCTCCACACAATATTATTTATTCCTTTCGGACTGCCTTCCCTTATTTGGAGTTGCCATCGTGCTAAGCAAAAAAAAAGCGTAACTGAAATAGGAGATTCTGAAGCATCTTTTCAGCACGAGCAGTGGAAACAACAGAAAAATAGAACCGGTTTTTAGACAGCACTCGATCAGTTTATAAATGGCATTAAAAGACGTGATTGCCGAGAAGAGCAGGGACTGGATTTGAAGAAGCAGGAGACACGGAGCAATTCAGCCTTCCTAAATAAGACGTAGATAAAAGCCTGAGTAACCCCAGTCTCAGAAAACAAAAACAGACTATGTGGAGGACGTGGGAGGTAAAACACAGTCTTCATTTTCCTTGGAACAAAATTAGCTCTCCTCATGTCAATTGGAGATGGCGAGAGCCCAAAATAAAGGTTTGCATCTGGTCCTTTATTTGTGTTGTGCTGAGCTGGGATCCCCAATGCAGAGAGCTCCTTTTGGATCAGCTACAGTGGTATTGCCTGGCACATAAGAGCCACGTGGATAAAGAGAGAAGAATGCAGTAGCATGGAGAACCAGACCGTAGCTTAGGCTGCATCTTTTCAAAGTGCTGCAAGGAAAGGTGAGGCTGGTTCGTGGGTGGGTTAACGGGATCTTCATTTCACACACCTGGGAATGAATGGCTGCAGTTCCCTAAGCATTGAGTATCATTGCTGCATCTGGGAACTGCATCCCGCTCCTCCTCAGCAAAGTGTGGGAGGGGGAGAAGCAAAGTGTGTTTCAGGCCCAGAACCAGTCCCTGGGACAGAGCAACCAGTGTATCACACCACTTGAATCTTGTTAAGCAGGGTTGTGGAAAACTTCATCAGTACCACTCAGAAAAGCAAGCCCAATGTGGAGATACGCAACCAAGAAGCATGGAATAGCTGGGAAGTTGAGCCCCTTGTGTTGGAAATCATCCTGCTGGAATGAATGAGGCTTATGGCAGAGGAGGTTCCCCGCTTTCTGTGGGCAGGCGCTCTGGCTTTGCACCAAGAGTTTGGGAAGCCCAGGAGATGTAGCGTGCTGTCTGTGCCAGAGTTTTCCAGCTGCTTCGTTCTGAGTGCAAACTTTATATGCTCCCAAAACAGTGAGGATAAGTCATTCTTGGTTTCGTTACACGCTTTAAGTGGAGTGAGAGCCCTCAGCAATTCCAACACACTCCCTTTACAGGTTCATTAATGAGACCTGTGGGAATTGGATTGGGTTCTTCTTTACTCTGTTATTTGGAGTGTGAGTAAAAAAAAAAGCAGAAAGGCAAAGCTGTTTTCAAGCCAGGACTTTTTTCAAAACTGAAATGTTTATCAGGCTTGTGCTGCTAAGTCCCAGTATTTGGGGTATTTCTTAGAGTTGTGAGGAGACTCTAGGTTTTTTTTTGTGTGCATGTGCGGTTAATTTTACTTACATCTCTGTGATCAGTTGCTTACGCTGATTTTTTAAACGTTATTCTACAACTGAAAATAATGTCTCATGCTATAAAAAAAAAGTTTTAGTCCATGTGGTAGTGAAACAATGTTGTACTTTTATTTTTGTCATAGTGTTTTGTAAGAGTTAATGAAATGAATGCTAGGGTGCACTTGTGAATTTGGCAGTGCATCCCAATTGCACTGACCTGAAAACCAAGCCTCTCTCCCCAGTGGTTTTACACCAATGTATTTTCACTTGGGATCATTTTTGTTAGGACGATAAGAGCTCTACTATCCCCAAGCCTGTTGCAGTTATATCAATGATGAAAATGCTGTATCTGGGTCTGGCTGTCCCCCAAATCCTGATATCCAGTTTTTCTCCACTGTCTCTGAACTAACACAAGCCAGGTCTTGGTTTTCAGCCTGTTACATTGATACTGAGGTAGCTAATGGATGACAGATGTCATGATGAAATCATAGATCCAGTGAGGTCACTGGCAAAGCTCCCAATCATGTAAACAGTCACAAGGCTTTGCACAGCACAATTTCAGCTCCATGTGCAATACCCAAAACACAGGTTACCCCCAGTTGCAATGTGGCTGCTTTTCCCAACAAGGTGATCAAAAAGCAGCAGTGTTCACAGTGTTTGTAACCAGCACTTCACCGGCATCCTTGGGCATTTTCACATAGTGGGCAAATCCAACAGGGCAATTGCCTCCGAAACCCTTCTGCCAACAGTCACTGGACAGCAATGCTCTGTTGCTATCCAGGAACACTACTACCTTTTGGCTTACCACTGGCCTGCTGCAGATACCTGGGGACTGACAACCTAGAAACCTTGATCCTGCTGTGTGGGGTTTCACCAGCAGTGCAGGCTCAGGGTTCAGTGCACAGCTCTGGGAACCATGGGGAAATAAGGCTACAGTTCTGCTCCTGAGCTGGGAGATAGGCCTCCAGGCCAGTTGCATTTCTGTGCTTCAGAGCTGCATGTGCTCCCACACTGTGTGTGTGGTTATGCAAACAAAAGTAGCTTGTGCTGTAGAGCTGAAGTCCCTGTTCTGTGTCATGTGCAGGCATAGGGAAAGCTGCTTCGTGTCTCCCTTGGAGAAAAAGTACAAGCAACACCAGCTTGCATTTTGGGTGGCCCTCCATGAAGTATTTTGTGAACCATTAGTGGCATACTTACTGCTATCTGGGAATCCATGGGAGGTAGTGATTCCCAAGGGAAATGGTGAGAAACAGCATCATGTGCCCTGGCTAGACTATGTGATGCAGTGGTGCATTAGATACCCAGGTTATTTACAGCTAGGCAGGGTATCTCTGTCATACACTGTGGTGAAGGGAAGCCAAAAACTACTGGCTATCTAGCCACTATTCATCCATAAGGATAACTTATTTTATCATCAAAATGAACCATTCAGCATTATGGACTGCTGTGGAAAAGATTAGGCCTTCAACATAACTCAGAAGCAAAAGCTTAGTGCTGCCCCCCCCCCCCCCCCCCCCCGCCTTCACTGCAATTCCTGTTCCCTGCCTCTTTCCATTCATGCAAGAGGAACTTCAGCAGAGAGAAGTGATGCCTGAGCCCCCAGTCCCAGAAAACTCTGTAATACTGAGAATACTGGCTAAAGAGTAAAACGGATATGTCACCAAGGCTGTGTGGGCTGAGCTATTTAATGAGATGGATGCAAATCACAAATGTGTTGTTCTGTACAGTCAAACTTAAAGACTTACATCCAGAAAAAGAGTGTAGGCTGTATAATCCTACCTGGAATCCTAGACTTCCTATCTAGAAAGGAGAGACCCGAGAAAAGATCAGTGTGTCTGACTGTTCAGGAAGGTTGTGGCTGGGGTGAGGAGGAACCCAAGAACGTCCACAGAACAAAATGACTGAGTACTGGAGAACATGGCGTGTAGTGACAGACTGGTGGAGACACTCCATCTGTTTAGCTTAACGAAGGCAAAGTTGAGAGAAAGGATGTCTTGATCACAGTCTCTGAGTACTGACATAGTGAGCAGAAATGTGATAATAGAAGTCTTTTCAGTCAAGCTGATGCAACTGTAATATGATCCAACTGGAAGCTGGAAGCCAGACAAAATTTTGACTATGAATAAAGTGCAGATGTTTAACAGTGAGGGTAATTAACCAATGGAACTAATTATCAAGAACTGTGGGGACAAACACTGACTTTAAATCAGGATTAGTTTTTTTCTTGTTTTCTTTCTTTTTTTTTTCTTTCCCCTAAAAGATCATAGAATCATGGAATCGTTTGAGTTGGACCCTTAAATGTCATCTAGTTCAACTCCCCTGCTACAAACAGGGACACCTACAGCTACAGCAGGTTGCTCAGAGCCTGGCTCTAGCTCCCTCAAGAATGACTTTGGAGATGTCTTTCACTGCTTGTGTTTCACAAGAGCTTGGGCCTGGCTCGAGTCAGCCCTTTGGTCACGACACTGCACAGGGAGCCCATAGTGCCAGCCCAATAGGCTCATCCTCCCTCTCACCTCTGCACTGCTGAAAAAGAGTATGGATGGATAGGAATGGGAAGAGAAAGTTACTGGTGTTGGGATTGTAGATCCACCTTTGTGAAAGCCTGTGCATTATCTCTGTGATTCAGTTACTTCTTAAAAGACATGAAAAGAATGAAAGAATTAAGATGGCAAATGCAATTGCCTGTCCTGCTAAAAGCATTGTGAACAAAAGCAGCTTTCAGGAAAGGCAGTGACAGAGCAACCTGGCTGCGATGCACTGGGTTTGGCTGGGGCAGGGAGCACCCTACAAATTCCCAGGGGAAGAAATGGCCTCCTCCGGGAGTGAAGTCATCCAGGGGAGAGGCGTAGTAACAGCCTACAGCCTCCCTCAGCCTTCTGGGGACTCCCAGAACCTTCCTAAGCTTTCTAGGGCCTTCTGAGGCCATGAGGAGATGCGGGTCACCAGGCCATCAGGCCCTGCCCGTGCTGAGAGCACCATGCTCAGACACAGAGCAGCCAAGCTGACCCCACACCCACAGTGCCCCCCACAACCAGGCCGCTTGTCACCCTGCCCTCCGCCATTTCCCTGCTGCCTCCCTGGGGGAGGCTGCGCGGGGGCAGGGGGTGCCCAGCTGCCTGCTCGCACCTGCCACCGCTTGCAACTGCAATTAGTTGCACCCGGTCGAAGCCAAATTGAGGCCCCTTTCAAGCCGTAACTCTGCGCATTCTGTTTCCAAAGGGAAGTTCATCTTTTATGTGCATGCAAAATGGATAACACCCAAGGAACTTTTTTTTTTTTTTTTTTCTTTTTCTTTTCCCCTACTGCCAGTCAGGCGAGGATTTGTTTAAAAAAGCACTGCTGCGGTGGTGAGGTTTTAGGAATCCTTCTGGTTGGGCTTGGGAAAGGTTGACTTGTCAAAGAGCGGGCTCAGCGTGTGTGGCCTGCTCCTGGCGAGGGGTGCTCCCGCAGTGGATGTCTGATGTCACATTGGCAGCACTGCATTGCCATCGCAGCTCTCTTAGGCACTCTGCTCCCCACACCGTTCCCTTCTCCCGCAGCCTCTCCCTCAGGCTCTTTTCCTCCTCCCTCATTCCTCCTTGTTGTTTTTCCTGCGTCCGCATCCACATTCACCGATCTCCAAATCCCCTTTCCTTGGTATGGCGGTGCGTGGTGGTCCCCAGCCCTGCTGAATCAGTTCTTCCACAGGCAGGGCTCCCCTCTCTGTGATTGACAGAAGGTGCTGATTCAGTAGTGCGTGGGGGATCCGGCAGCAACTGCATTAAGAGGATTTACAAAAAAGATAAGGCGCAGCGCTGAGCTTCCCTCGGTAATCGTACAGCACACAATTCAGGACTGCACTGGGAATTTCGGCGCGGCTGACAGGTACACAGTGCTGATCCAATTGTCCTTACATCCGTTATTAGCCAAAATAAGGGGCAACTGGAATTACAAATGATTTCTGGGTAAACGCTTAGCTCTGATTCTGAATGATCTCTCGGCAATAATCCACACGTAATCCTCAGTACAGAGAGTGCTCGAAAGGCAGCTCCGTGTTGAGGAGGCCTCAATAATGCATGGATGCCCTGATTCATGAAATAAAGGAGAGGAGAAAATAAGAAAGCCGTGTTTGTTTTGTAGCCTTTTTTCTGGGTTGAATAACATTTAAGGATGTACGTGATCACCTACGTACCATTTATTAAGAGAAGATTACCTGCTCGGTAATTATTTCTTTGGGAGAATAATTTTACACCTCAGTGACCATGTAGGACTGTCTCAGGCGGGTCTGATGTATCTCAAAAATAAACAAATGAGCAAAAATCCCCTGTAATGAATTGGTTTGTGATGTTTATTCCTCAAAGCACTATTTAGTGTTTATAGTGCCTTCTCTCTTTTCTCTTTTCCTCTGTATGTGCTACTGTGAATTATCACCTGGCACAGTCACACTCACCGTGTGCCATCACCAGAGAGTCACACAGTCCTTGCTGCGTTGGTCACCCTTACTGCCACCCCATGAGGTGAGGTGGGAAGGTGTGCTACTCCCAGAGCACAACTCCCCAGAGGGGAGCAGGGGTCTTTTCCCTGTTTCTGGATCTCTGCCCCTTGGAGGGCTGCTGAGTACAAGGGGTAGGAGGGCTGCAGGCAGGGCTAAGGTCACTTGCATATGTATGAAACTAGTACCATAGGGCTCCAGTTTGTGCTGGAATGAGACTAGAATCAGAATTAGAGAAAGACAGGATCTCCAAAGCCATCTACTTGTCTTGGTTGTCTTGTGGGGGTATAAGACTCAGGGCCAGGTTTTCAGAAGGCTTAATTCCCCCACGTACCCACTCGATCTTTCCTGCTTTGCTATTTATCTCCTTTTAAGTGTGCTCTTCCTACAATAACTTGATTGCTGGAGAGTGGGCACAGAAGAGTTTGAGTCTACAACAATTACTTGTGTGAGTAATCCCTGAGTAATCCCAAGAGGATTTACCTGTCTGAGTAAGGACTCTCAGAATATCACCAAACCCTTCGATTTATACTCCAAAAACATATTTGGCCCATTGCTTCCTCAAGGACTTTCAAGGGCACAAGAGGAGGATTACCTTAATTAACATCCCTTCAACATTTTAGACAATAGGCTCATCTCTTGGCTATACAGCAGAGGAGTGTTGGAAACAATATCTATTCATCATGAATCATATTCTCCCAGCTACCTGCTACAGAGGTGAAAGCAGGCACTGTCAAATATCACTGAAGAAATTTAATCTTTCCCTGCTAGCAAATTCTGAAAAAGCAAATAACATTTTCATAGTTTGTTTACTCATTTGTTCCTTAAAAGAGGCAAAGGAATCTGTGAATCAGAAGAATTTCCATCTCAAAAATTGCTTTGGCAACCAGTGGCTTGTAATTTAAGATTAAGTGATTGAATTTCATGCAGCCTTGCTTAAAATTCACTACCCCACACGCTGTCACCATACACTTAAAAAAAAATCTAACAAGAAACCTCAAACATCTATAACATTACTACAAGTCAGTCAAAAAATGTCCAATCATCTGGGAGGTGACAAAATGTGCTTAATGAAGATGTAGTCTGCACGACTGCTGGATTTTTCCCCTCATAGCGTTCACAGCCTATCAGAGAGTTCCAATTCCCGTGCAGTGCTGGTGCTGGGCTCACTTCAATCAGGCTGCACAAATCAGTGGAGCAGAAATGCCTCTTTCCCTCCATCACCTGAAGCCAATGCTGATTCATCCTGCCACTCCTCCGAGTTTACTGATTGCTGATTCATTTTTCCTCCCCTTTCCCCCCCCCCATCTTATACTAAGCATCCCATGTTGAACGCAACACACTTCGTTTCCAGACCTGACTGAAAGGGAATATGGAAATTAATTGGCTCAGACTGCTAGCAGCCTTTTGCACGTGCCTGTACTCCATGAGAGGTGCAGTGCAATTGCCTTTCCGCTGTAGCTCCTTATCAGCCACCTGTCTCCTTGCGTGTGCTTCCTTGTCTGCTCTCAGCCTGGGTGCTGGAGATGGATGTCCCCTTCCTCCCCTTGCAAAAGGGAGGGCAGCTGGCAGGGCTGTCCTTGTGAGGGCTGAAGCTGTCCTCGTTTGACTTAAAATAGGACAGATTTAGTGAATTCTCCAGCTTGTAGTAAATAGCGTGTGACTGCTGCTTTGGCGAGGGCTGCAGAGCTGCTGTACAGCACAGTGGAACTTCTGCTGAAATGGTTATTTGTTGTCTCTGCTGGACACAGGTCCCAGCCGAGGAATGTCCCTTGGCCACGAGACGAGAGTACCGGGACCCTTGTTAATTGGAATATAATCCAATCCATCCCAAACATTTTTACACCTAGGTTTCTATCTTCCATTGGTTTTGTACTGAATTTTCTAATAGCGCTTCCTCCCAACTGCAGATAATTTGGGTTTTCCTGGTGAAATATCCCCATGTCTTTGATGCTGGAGCGCTGTTGCTAGCATTGCAGAAGTCCCACTGTCCCACACAGAGCACTGTACAGGTATTTTTCTGAGGAGCTGCCCCACATTCCTGTGGAGCTTTTCCATCTCTGGGAAAATAAAAGAGCAAGACGGAAGAGTGAAGTCAGAGAGGTCAGGAGCACATATATAGGAGGGGACAGGAGTGGAGGCCCACAGTTTGGACACACAACCACCATAGGGCTCTGGGAGTGCCTCAGCACTTGCTAGGGGGAAGTGGGCTCCTTTGAAGAGTGGGTAGTGCAAGACCCAGCCTGACTCCATCACCCTTGGCATCATCCCTTGCATCCTCATTTCTGCAGGCTGATGGTGTGTGTCCTGCTAGGGCCTTGGGCTTGTTCTCATTCATGTTTTAGGAACCCAGAGGATGACTCACGTTCTTACAACACCATAGATCTGATGCTGCCTGTGATATCTCTGGCAAGATGCCCATCTTTCCCTTTTGTGTTTGAACAATCTCTTGCTCAAGGAGCCCTGGCCTGCTAGAAGGACTACCTCCTATTACTAACACAATAGCAAGAAATGAAAGGGCAGGCACATTTGTATGTGGTATCATTTATGCAGAAGACACGATCTCGGGCACAGTGGATGACAAAACCAAATGAGAAACTTTTCTTCTAGTTTTATCACAGTTTCTCCCAGAATCTCTGCTGCTTGCATTCTGGAAATTTACAGGATGAAGGATTTTATCATGATATCTAATTCTAATCTGAAGTGATTTACTGTTAAGTTGAAAATCAAGCCTGTACATATCCCCCTCCAAGTGGTTTCTATGACAGTTTCTATTAACCATAAAAATGTCACTTGCTAGGAAGTATCAGCCTTCTTATAGGCTTTGCAATCATTGCTACCAGATGCACACTTACTGAATGGAATAAATATTCTTGTACAATTAGCCTGGGATGCAGGACATGTCTGGCTATCTCTCCTGCCTCCAAAGTGAAGTTTTCAAAAGCAAACCCATATATCAAGGGATGAGCTCTATCTGGATTTTCTGAAGTTCTTCAGATCTTGCAGTGTTGTAATGCTTTATGGATAAAGCACAGTGGTATGTAAACTTAGGCTAAGTTTTCTTCATTTTAATCTGTATAAGCAACTGAAATACCCATTTTTCATTGTTTTGATCCCATGGAAAAAATATTTGATGTCTATTCTGTGATTTATAATGTATTTTGAAATACACTAATGGCTCTGTGGCATTTCCTGCTGTTGCACAATCACGGTGAAGCTGGTACTGTCTGGATGCACCGTACACACTTTGTCTCCACCTACCCTTTAAGGAAATGACACACACAGCCTTCCTTAAGACTGGGGGGTGGCGATGACTTCTTCCATCTGTGGGATGTGCTAGCAGTGTTAAGACACAGACTTGAGTTAACCTTATCTTCAGGTACGAGCTGAAATGGGAGTCTGGGTTTGTGTCATGCACTGTCAGAGATCTTATCCATTACACTCAAGGTTTTGGTGAGGAACTCAAGAAATCAGCCTGAATAATGAAAAAGGCCTTTGATCAGCCGCTCTCATGCTGTGTCTGCCATTGAAGCCATACTTTGGAGAGGAGTCAGAAAGGAAGTTGTAGGCTGGATCTCCAATCTGAAGATTGAAATCTTAAGTGCTGCAGAGCTGAGCGGGTGGACTCGAACTGTGAGAGATACATTGCCCTTGCAGCAGAGGAAGCCTTGTGGCAGAAAAAGCAAGAGACCTTGTCATTTTCATCTGCTTACAGAATAAGGTCACATTCTGCTTTTTTTTGTGCCAGTCTGACCACCGAAGTCACTGGATGTGGGCTTGTGTGTTGGGGAAAATACTACTGCGCTGCAGTTTGCAGCTGGTGCAGTGAATGGAGATGATATAAGCAGAGAGTCTGCATCACTTGGTGAAGTGAGTTTAGAGCCTGGGTGGTTCTGATACAGTGGGGTGGAAAGTAAAGAATCTAGTCCCATTTCTAGAGCAGGGAGTGTTTTTGAAAGTAGCAGCTCTGAGGGGGCACATGGACTGTGACTTCAAAAAGGGCTGTAACTATGCACCAGCTCCAATAGTTATTCTGGTGTGAATGAGAGCAAATGAACTCCTGCATCTGCTTATAATGTGAGCAGAGCCATGCCATCAGTGCAGGAAGCTGTATGTAAGCGCAAGTGGGAGTTGATGTGCTGCTCTGGGCAGTGCTCATGGGAGGAGATAAGGTAGACAACAGAAGGGTTTAGCTCCTTCTCTCCTCTTTGTCTGCTTTGCAAAGGCTATTGCAAAAGCAGAAAGGATTTAAAAGTGTCTGGAATAATGATTTGCAATCTGTCAAACCTGCTCTGTAAGAAGAATCTGAAGAAACTCGTCCTATGAAGCTTAAGAAAAAAAAAATATTAAAGTATGACTTGACTTCAGCACAGGCAGGGGGAACATATTTTTGAGACTACTGGGCCCTTTGTCTTTTATCTATCACATATGTGTGTATTCCAGAGCTAAAAGCTGCTGTGCATCCCTCACCCACGGAATTCAGAAATAAAAGTTGCAATACAGAATATTATACCATTCCAAATATTGTTGTCGGAAGGAAAAGTGCATGTGGTCTGCTTGTGACTGCAGAATCTGTGATGAAGACCTAAAGTTTTCCTCTTCTGGAAACACTGTTAATTGTTTTTTCACACGATAGAATTGGCTTGAAATGATTCCACTGTCCCTCAAAGTCTTGTGAAAACAGAAAGCATGCTATATTAGCATGAGAAAAGATGATGCTCACAGATCTCTAAGAACCAAAAAAGCCAGAGGTATTCTCTGTGGGATGAGCTGCTTTTTCACTGCAGCATTAACACATGCACTTTGGAGGCTCTCATCTTGGCCAGCATCTGAGCATGCTCTTGCATTATATCCAATGGCTCAGGAGCAAAAGCACCGGCTTTTATTCTGCACCGCGTTGCTCCAAAATCAATGTCAGCTAGGCATTTTCATTGCTAACAAGCTGAATGTCTTCATGGATATTATTTGGAATAAAATGGGATAGATTGCACCGGAGGGCTCTGATGGACATGAATTCTCCAAGCTGTGAGCCCTTCGTTCCTGACAGAGTCAGATGAGAAAAAGGACAAAAGTAATTTTTGCACGTTTTCATCCCTGCCATCTCTTGTGGCTCTTAAATGGCTGAATGTCACCCGAAAAACAATGACTTAGCAAGGACTTTGTGTGGATAGATCTAAAGAGTGGGATTTGCAGGCCACACTGAAACAATGCATTGCATTTTCAAATTTCAGTTCAGTGAAAGCTTGGGAATTAATTGGGCCCGCTGGTAAGCGGCCTTTTCCATATATCAGAGTGATAGTAGATACATGCATGCTGTGTGCAAAGGCCCTTGCTGAAAAATCTCAAGTTGAGCTAATATGCCTGAAAGGTGCCAGACTGGTATAGATGGGAAGTAAAGACTTCCATCTTCTTCTCAGGAAGAGCAGTGAGGCAGTGGCACAGGCTGCCCATGTGCAGTCACTGTCCCTGGAGGCGTTCAGGGGCTGTATGGATGTGGCACTGAGGGACATGGGCAGTGGGCATGGTGTGATGGGCTGACATGGGACTAGGTGATCTTAGAGGTCTTTTTTAACCTTAATGATTCTATGATTCTGTGATCTGCAGGGCAGGTATGACGAAGGCCCTGGCAGCATGAACTTGCCTGTGTAGTGCAGAACACAGTGATCAATTATTGACATTTGCCTCTGTGAGGAGAGAAGTAACCACTGACAACGGGATGGTCCCAGCTCACCACCGACTGAAGTTTGTTGTTATCATGCATGAGATTCCCCCATAGCAAATAAAGAATTGGAACTGTAATAAAGTATTGAAATTGCAGTAGAGGCTATACATGACTTCAAGCTGTGTCATAAAATATATTTTAGGTGGCTATAACAATAAAAATGCTTGAAAGCCATGACAGCTCAAGATTTCATCATTTTCCAAAAAAATCCCAAACAACCCAAGCCCTCTCACTCTCCACTTTTTAAGCAAAAGCATGCACAGCTTCTGTCTGCACCAACAGACTTAATGCTGACTTCTTCCCTCTGTGTTCAGTTTGCAGGGGAGCATGCAGAGAAAACCAGGAGTTTGAAGAGGCTGCTCGCTGGCAAACCAGACCGCAGCGTTTGCTACGGTGGTCGTAGATCAGGCTGCTCACAGAAAGCGGCCCCTGTCTGAAGATTCCCACTCAAGTCCCATTGACTTTATGGATAGTCCTCGGGATCTTGTCTGAGCACATCCAAATGTTTGTACAGCACCTGATGCAAACAGGCCGTCGTCCTGCTTCATTTGTCAAATGATAAATAACATAATAATGCTATAATTGAAGTCATTCGTACAGGCAGTAATCATCTGGTGATTCAGTACGGCACAGACTTGCTAGGTGGAAGGCTGCAGTAAGCTTATGCAGAGACTTCTATCTTGCTCATTAGTTTCTGCATGCTAAATATATTCTGAATTTACGAATGCTGAAGTTTTAAGGTGAGATCTTCTATGCTTGGGCTCAACCCAAAAATGATTCATTTCAGTAATGCCAGAGTAAAACTGTTCAGGCACTTTTGAGTTATGTAAGACTGAAAGACAAGGTATTGATAATGTTGCTATTAACAGCAGAATCAAGACTCCCTGACAGCACCTATAATAATATTCTTTTATTTATTGAGCAAGGAGCAGCAATGCAGAGGGAGATAGAAGGCAGGAAACTTCAGAGAGTTTATGCCTGCCAGCGAGCAGCACTTGGTCCAGAAATCAGGCTCTGGCAATGTGCAGTGCACGGCAAAAAATACTTGAATTAATGCCTAAGACCTTGCTGATACATACCTCATAGTTAATCTGGTTACGCGGGGTTTATTTCACAGTCGGAAGTTCTTGCGCTGGAAGGGAGTCCTGCTGGGGTTTTCTGAGCACACGATGGAATTAATGAATGCACGAATGCAGCTTGCCAGCCCAGATTTAAATTGCTTACTAGATCAAAATCTGCTCGTTTTCTCTGCCCCCTTTTTTTTTTCCCCCTGTTTTTTTTTTTCCCCTTCCAGCCTCCCTATCCTTTATTTATTAATTTGTTTAGGAAAATATATCAAGAGCACAGAAACATCACTAAGGTAGTGAATGCAGATAAATGGCTGTTTTTTCTTGCTGGCCTGAATCCTGGCACGAGGCTTTTAGCTGTAATTCTGGGCACGGGGCATCCTGGCAGGGGCTTCTGGGTGGCTGGTGCTGGCTGTGAGGAGCCACAACAACCCGCAATCCCTTTCCACAGCCCCTGGGAAAAGGACGGCATTACGAGCCCTGCTCTGAAAGGGCAGGCAGTAAACCTGGGCTGCTTTGCAGGAAGGGTCATGTTGTTTCTATCTTCTGGATTCACGCTGCCTCTTGTCAGATTTTAATGGGTGCTTGCAAATAGTGTAATATTTTGATTTATTTGGCCACTGGGCAGATCTCCAGCCTGCTGTCTTGACTGTGGCATTTGTATTTTAATAGGAGTTTTAAGAAGGCTTGGCTAGGGCTATTTAAGGTAGTCCCTGAGCTTTTATGTAGACCTTCTCAGCTGTGATTAGAAGTGCAGCACTGCAGAGATGTGGAGGCAGAGTTTTAGGATGTGGAGACATAGAGATTCTGCAAGAGTGCCCTCAGCAATGCCCTCCTAAAGCCACTTCCAGATGAACAAGCTCATCTCCCACTGCCAGTTGTATCCCTTTTCACATCCCAGCTTCTGGACTCCTTAACACTGCGTCCAACCGTGCTGCGCAGGGCCAGGATGAAGGCAGCCCTTGCTCCTCCCTGAGCCGCTCAGGCTGGGCATGGTGGAAGGAAGGATGCCTGCTCACCCCTCCTAGCTCTCCAGCACCTGTTTTGCAGGGCCGGACACCTCCCTCCTGGCCCTGGTGCTGGGACATGCTGCAAGGAGGTAATGTATGGATGCACGGAGCTCAAGGCAGCGAGACGCCTCCCCGGACTCCTGTCTGCATGCTCATGAGCAAAGGGGATAGGAGACAAATGCGGCTCCTTCAAGGTGAAGGGCAGCGGTGGCATGAAGGAAAAGTAGCCTGTGCTCTGTGCTGAAGCCAGGAGACCTTCCTGAAAATTCACTGCTTTTCATTTTTAATGATGTCTTAGATGGGAATTTCAGAGCTTGTGATAACAAGAGGCCGATAAATCTGCAGGGTTAATCAAGAGAGAACCTGCCAATGTATCCAGGTGTCCTGAGATGTACTATCACTGCTCTTCCTCACCTTTCTCCCCCTATGCTGCAGACACAGCCTGAGCAGGGATGGATGGCTATGCTGCATGGTGCAGTGCAGGCACTGCATTATTCACCAGGTTTCCTTGGCTCATCTAGAGATTTGATTGTGAATGTGTCTCCAGGTCTTCAGCTTTGCAAATCCAATGTGCCCACTCAGCTTTGCCTGCTGCTGGCTTAACTCTGCCTGTTTGGACCCTGATCCCACCAAGAAGGATAAAGCAGGATGAGCACGATGATGCATTTCTGCTGCACAGCATTCCAAAGGAATCAGGAGCTCTTCAGAGATGAAAATCTGCTTTGACTCAACTCTCCATTAAATGAGGAGCTGAAGAAGTCACCTGCTTGGACTCTGAAGGATTGTGGTGGTCACCTAACCAACCCTCTTGCTGGGGCAGTTTAATTTCTGAAAGGGTACTATGGCTCCAGGCTACCCAGTCACAGACCAGAAGCAGCTAAAGCAAGGAGGTGTGAGGACTGGGGTGGGTGGGTGGGTGGGTGGATGGATGGATGGATGGATGGATGGATGGATGGATGGATGATTTTAAAAGGCATCTCAGAGCCCATCATGTCACCAACTCTGCAGCCCTTTGGTTCCAGGTTTCATCATGAAACCCTTCAGAGACACTGAGCTGCATGTAGCACCCTCCCTTCCTCATCTGCCTGTCCTGGGCAGCTGGAGGACACACTTGGAGAAGGGAAGCTCTCAGCCCCACGGCTGCCCAGGCACCTTGGAAGAGGGCAGGCTGTGCCCAGGCAATAAACGATTGCAAAGGAGCCCATTAATTCAGGAGCAAAGATACAAAGAACAGCCCATTGGAGCTTCAAACTTCACCATTTTGCTGTACCAGGCCTCCCTTGAAATGCTAATTAAAACGAGCTTGGGGAAAGTAGCCTGCTAACAAGATCACAGCCTCTCTTGGATCGAGCAATAGACATGTAGTAGGCATCCATGTTTCCCTCATGCTTATTTTCCAAGCTGAGTTGACTGTAAATGTTGTGGTAATGTGAAACCCACACAGGGAGCGGGATGCAAACACAAAGCAGAGAGAGACGCGAGGCCTAGTCATGGAGCTGGAATAGAAAAATACATGGCAGTCTTCGGCATATAAATAAATAACTGCCCGAAATGAGGGCTAATTAACTTGCAATAAACCGACTTAACCACTTAGGGGCAGCGTTAACACGGAGTTAACATGCAAAACAAACCTGAGTGTTCTCACCTGGTTAATTTAATATGCACTCTGAATATTCATCACGTATCAAATACCGATACATCCACGCACTGAGTGATGTGGTCTGTCAAGCCCAGGAACGTGAGATAATAGGGGTAACTCAGTCGCTGCTGCGCAGTGTTAACTTTGATCATTTGGTGCTTCTAAACACATCCATAGATGTAGGACTTTGCCTCTTTTCCTCTGTCAGGGTCACGGAGTATGTTCTGTACAAAGATTAAAACCTAAAAAAAGGACATAAAAAAGGGTTTCACTTAAAATAAACAGAAAGAAGATGAAACAGAGAAAAGCCGTCTTTGAGAAATGCTGCTCTCGCATGCAGAAGCTGAAAAACCCATTTTATCTCCATGGCCACATTCAGCGTCACTTTACTTGCACACAATATGTTTCTTCTCTACCACACATTTAAAAAAATCCTGGTTACTTGGATTCCTCTGAAACATTTCTTTGCATCATAAAGGAGCACAGACCCACTGCAGGTGTGTTTACACTCCTGGATCAGAACAAGTAAATAAAGGAAAGAGGTTTTGGTTGCGTGGCTTGACTAGCTTCAGGTAGCTCTGGAAGGTGGAGGCCATGGGAAAAACACAGTCATCTGTTTTTTTGGTTTCTTTTGCAGCCATCAGGCACTACTGCTGCCCTGCTCAGTGCTGGGGCACAGGGGCACTGGTTCTTGCAGTGTTCAGGTGCCCAGTTCAGCAGGTGCTCTCTTAACCAGCACCAGGAGCACCAGCTTGCTCAACACAAGGAGTGCAGTCTGGACCAGGTTCAGATGTGCCATCACCTTCCTGGCGAGTGCTTGGCAGGGAGTGTGTGCTCTGTGGCTGAGGGAAGACAAATGATACCTGATCTGGCACAAAGTGAGCTCAGTGCAAAGATACAACATTGAACATGGCATGAAGTTAAAGTGGGGAGTGTAAAGAATATCTGAGCTGGTACAAGAAGCTGCTGGTACAAAGTTGGCCTGTCAGAGCCATTAAAACCAACTCCAACCGGCAGAGTGAGAGCCGTGTGGCTAAAGGCACTTTTTCTGTGGTCACCAAGTGACCCAGAGCCAGATTTCCGACACTGACAAACCCAGTGCTCAGGAAATGGGAAGGGAAATGTGTGACCTTCCTAACTGGTATGCCTCTTGGAGGGAAGGAACTGGTACAGAGAAGGTGGTGAAAGGTTGGGGGTGCTCAGCAATGCAGATAGAGACCTTGTCTAGCACTGCCCATAGAATCAGAATTATTTGAGCAAAGGAAGGGACCTTTGAAAGTTACCAACTCCCTTGCAATGAACACCTACAGCAAGATCAGTTGCTCGGAGCTCCACCCAGTCTGACCTTGAACATCTCCAGGGATAAGGCATTCACCACCTCTCTGGTTAGTCTGTTCCAGTGCCTCACCACCCTTATAATAAACAAATTTCTTATATCTGATCTAAATCTCTTCTTTTTTAGTTTGAAACCATTTCCCCATGTCCTATCACCACAGACCCTTTCAGGTCTCACTGGAGCCTTCCCCCTTCCCTTCCCTTCCCTTCCCTTCCCTTCCCTTCCCTTCCCTTCC